>PVJI01002072.1:0-26416 GCA_004026765.1 Micronycteris hirsuta
CTATGAAGAATTGAGCTCCTGAGTCCTCGCTGCTCTGCATGGAGCACAGCCTTCCGCAGAGAGAGTTGTGGAATCGGATCTTTACAGTGGCTTTGAAAGGGCTGCCAGGGCTTCGGGGCCTTGACTAACTCGTGAGTAACGAAGCCATCATCTTCTGTTCTGCCAGCGCGAGTCTGTGGGGAACGAACGGAAGGACTTAAAGAGAAGTGTGTTTCTGATCACTCTTGCTTCGGTGTGGCGATGGCACTGGAGGAGGGAAAGACGGGCAGGGGACCTGTCTGGGGCCGGCACCTAGACCACAGCAGTTCCTCTTTTCTGGAAACGGTGCTGTCTCAGTGTGGCCTTGTGATGCCTTCCCAGCCCTGTGACTGTGACTGTAGTTGATTGGTTCCGCGTTGGCACCTGACACAGTCTGGGTCATCAGCACCTTTTGGGGGGACTTTTGGATCTGGGATCATCAAATCCAGGCTTCCTCTCGTTTCAGAAACTATTCGATTTGGGGCTGCCTAGCTGTTGGCAGCCACATTCCTGCTTGTGTAGAAGTTGGTCTAGAACAAAAGTGGGTTAAGCCATAGAGAATGAGAATTCTGCCAGCATTTGAGGTCCAGGGGCACCCATCTTCCCCACGGAGTGATTGTGGGAAATAAACCAGTCTCCTTAAAATAAATGTTCTGCTTTGCCTAATCTAGTTTACGTTCACCTCTTGCACTGTCAGCAGCCTTGCTTAGTGTGTGGATGGTGAAGGCCCAGAACGAAGGCCCTGAGAGTGGGGCTGGCGGATGTCGGGCCATAGGAGGTAAATTGGACAGAAACCGGAACTACTTTGTTCTGGAGAGAGAGGGATGCTTTGGGAGGTGGCTGTGAGAGTGGTGCTCGCAGTGCAGGGGGCAGACGTGGAAGAGAAGTTAGGCAGACAGAAAGGCTAAGTGCTGAGGCCCCAGGGCGGCACAGCGCTGGGCGTGTTCCAGCAGTGGAATGGGTGAGGAGTGGTAGCGGGCACGGTCAGAAGTGTAAGTGTAGCGCCGTGGCCCATGCACTAAGGGACTTGACCCCGAGTGCTTTGAGAGGCCGTCGGAGGGCTGCGAGCAAGGAAGGGTGGAATCACACTCAGGGCCACTCACGGGGGAGTTCAGTCAGCGGCTGCAGTCGCAGCATCGCTGGGGAGCTTGTCAAAGATGCAGGGGCAGGGCCGCGCCCAGACCCGGTCAGAATCCCTGGGGGAGCGCCCGCCCTCTGGGCTCTTTGAGGCCTCTGCAGGGGTCCGAGGCGAGTTTCGGTTTAAGAAGCTCTGGGCCAACTTACAGTTTCACAAGGTCGCTGTGCTTGTGTGCTTGCCTTGGGGGGGCGGGTAGATGCGGGGAAGGCAAAATGGAGGTAGGAAGAGCCGTTGGGATCTAGGTGAACGTCATGGTGGCTTGGCCCAGCATGGTTGTGTTGGAGGTGGTGAGTTGTGCCATGTATTTTATAGGTAGAACCAAGAGGATTTACTGAGAGAGTGGCCCCATGTGAGAGGACAAGGCGAGTCATGGGTTTTGGTGTTGGAAGACGGGAGCTAGAGCTGCCGTCTTCTGGGGCAGAGCAGACAGCAGGGGGAGCAGTGGAGCCCCTTCTTCTCTTTGGGGAGCGTGTGGGGACGGGTCTGGAGTTGGGAGTTGGGATGAGTTAGAGTGACGCCATGCGTCTTGGAAAGTCAGGATGGGCATTTGGACAGCTCGTAACTGAGCAAACCTCAGCCCGTCCATGTGGCGCCTTGGTGCATGACCCAACAATTAGTGTTGAGGGAAGCAGGTTTTTATTTACAGGATTCCAGCCTCAGGGGTGCTGGGAGCACTCCTGCTCAGAGCCCCGCTCTCCCACGAGACCCAGCACTTCCCCTGCTCCCCACCAGGCCGTAAGCCACACCATGCCCAGAAGTGCCCCATGTCCTTATCTGTTCTTAAGCCAGCCTCCTGAACAAGTCTCTGTCCCCTCCGGAATGTGCACTGTGGGTGTCAGAGTCACCATCCTCCCGCACCAGCCTCTCCTCTGGGATCTGGAGTGTGTTGTCCTCAGCCTCCATGTAGTAGTCCAGGGGAGCGTGTGCCTCCATGTAGCAGTCCAGGGGAGCGTGTGCCTCCATGTAGTAGTCCAGGGGAGCGTGTGCCTCCATGTAGTAGTCCAGGGGAGCGTGTGCCTCCATGTAGCAGTCCAGGGGAGCGTGTGCCTCCATGTAGCAGTCCAGGGGAGCGTGTGCCTCCATGTAGTAGTCCAGGGGAGCATGTGCCGTGTTACACTGCATCATGGTGGGGTCCATATGGCCTTCCCATATGTCCTTTGAGGACGCCGAAGTCAGCGTTCCCCAGTCACAGTTCAGCATTCCAGGCATCTCCCATGAGTCCGCATGCATGGTTAGGCAGGTCCCCGTGATTACCAGCTCCATCAGCTCTGCTGCCGGGTTCTCTAGTAGCTTCTCAGTGGGCCTCCTCTTTCTTAGTCCAGCCTCCGCTCACTACAGTGCATGCCTCCTTCCTATTGCACCAGGCCGTGTGGCAGAGTCCCTCAGGGGCCCTTCCCCACGGCTGCCTGCTCAGAGGAGCAGACGTAGCTCCCTGCTCACTACAGGCGAATGACTGAAGCTCTCTCACATGGCTGCCCTCTTCACTGCCAACCTTCACGGTTGGTTGTTGCTTCCTTACTACCCCATGGAGGACCACCTTCTTTTTGCTGCCTTCCCTTATTTTAAATGCTGACCCAGAGATTCCTACGTGACCTCATACCCAGCCCCTCCTACAACGGGCTGCTTTCGCCAGTTCCCCTTTATTTTTTACCTTCTTTCGGCTGCCATCTTTAGTCAGGGCAAGAGTTCACCCGTGACACAGGAGCCTCCGCTCCTGCCTCTGAGCAGGCGCTGTAGAAGCTCCCTGCTATGTCAGGGCTGCCTTAGAGTCTGTCCACATTTCTCCCTGGGCGGCAGCACAGCTGTTAACTTGCCCTTTCTGATGCCAAGTATCTTAAGTAACCAGGGTCCCCCGTGCAAGGGCTGTGGGGAGTGTGCTCTGTTTGGGGGGTGGGGGCTCACTCTGCGTCCTGTTATAGGCTGAGCTCGGGCGCTTTGTTTCCAGTCCTGCCAGTGGGGGTGGATCTGTACAGGCTAAGGTTAGACTTTTGTTTTGTAGTCACAAATTATGTGTATTTTATCTAATCCGTTTTTCACAGGGTGAAATAAAGGCAACCACAGCTTTCTGTGAAGATGTCAGTTCTGATATCGCAGAGTGTAATAAATTATGTAGAAGAAGAAAACATTCCTGCTCTGAAAGCTCTTCTAGAAAAATGCAAAGATGTGGATGAGAGAAATGAGGTGAGACCAAGTTTCTAAATTCGGTTCTTTTCATAACTGTTTGTGGACTACCTGTTGCTGGAGCAAGGCAGTGTGCTGAGGGAAACGGTGAGTGAGTGGGAGATACACAGCTCGTGTGCTTGGTGATATTGGCATAACACTACGACCCCATTCTTACAGTCAGAGTACTTCAAATTCCATGTTTTTAGAATGCATTTGAACTTGTGTACATGATTGCGTGTTGAATTTAGATTTATGGTTGACTTTTTTGCAGATGGAATAATCGATATTCAGGAAGTTTGATGACTAAAATCTGAAGTGTTTCCAGGAAGCTTCTAGGCCCAGTTTTCCTGTAAATAGACTAACCAAACAAAATTGGGACTTTTGGGGATGTTTTCTTTAATGGAACCCCGGTTCCCTTGCAGGGTTCCTCCTTCTGTATGCCTTGGGGTTTTAAAAACCCTCCCTCTTTAAGAGCGAGTTCATAGGCCATGTGTTCTGTTCAGTAGACAGGGCAGTATCATGTATACTTACCATTTTCATTAACTTATTTTGGATATTTCTCTTCGACAATACAAGTAAATAAAGTGTTGATCTTATTTCATCCTAAACAGCCTCGCTGCAACATTTTATGGATTAATAGACCTTTTATATGAGTTTTTAATGGCAAATTATGTATTTGTCTTATAAAATTTAATAACAATAGTTTTGTAAAACTGTATTTTCAGTGCAGTGTAATTTTTTTTACCGGGGATAAGATAATAAGAAGTGATTTTAGTTTTCACATACATATATGTGAGTATAGATGTGTGAACTTTTGTGCCTTTAGTCCTGATGATGTGTCAAATGTATATTATTAAAATCATGTTCTATATTATAACCTAACTGGATTGTTAGAGAGAATTTGGTTACCATAGATGTCCTAAGATTTTTATGTACATTGTGGTAATTCCTTTTCAGAGCCCAGTAATATTCATTTACTGATTTCGGATGAAATTTCAGTGCCATAAGCAGATTGCTCATGCTGTACTTAAAAAAAAAAAAAGTTTTACTTTTTTCTTGGTTGCACTATTAGGAAGCTGGAAACTTAAGATTTCAAGGGTATTTGTAAACTAAAGAAATTCCGTAAGCAGCGCTGAACATTGCATTCGGAAAATGTACGCGTGTGTCTTTAACTAGCCTTTGGGTTGAAGCACGCGCCTCGGCAAGCCCTTTGTGTCTTTGCCTCCTGCAGTGCGGCCAGACGCCACTGATGATCGCTGCGGAGCAGGGCAATCTGGAAATAGTGAAAGAATTAATTAAGAATGGAGCTAATTGCAACCTGGAGGATTTGGTATGTATTGAAATAACTTGTCTTCTCTTTCTTTTCCTTAGCTGTTTGTTTTACGATGTGATTAAAAAATAATAGGTTACAAATTATACTATCAGCTATATATCATCTTTGCCTACAACATGCTAAGTTGATTTTTTAAAAAGGGAGAGGAATTTTTACTTTGAATGAAGGTTCTCAGCACTCCCTGTTTCTGTATACTGATGGCGCTGACTGAGTATGAGGCACATGCGCATGAGTTAAATGCCTGCCTGAAAGACACCCACCTGGAAGCCAGGTTGTCACACGACTCCCTGTGGGGGCCCCTCACTGTCATGGGAGTCATCACATCCATCACGTGGTGATGGCCGGGCAGCCACGCCCCCTGAGAGCACTCCTGGGGCGGCCACCGCTCTGCCGCTGCTCCTCTACCGGCTCCTTTGCCCAGGAGTGATTCTGGAGGGTCCGCAGCTGCATCTGGTTTCTGTTCCCTTTTAAAAGTTTCTTCATATCTGTTTTTTAAAATTTGTTATTTTAAATAGATGATTTTTATTGAATGGCCATTTGAATTCAATGACACTCAGGAATCAGAGTTAGGATAGCGTACTTGTAGCCTTTATTTGAAAAAGGGAGGAGAACGGCTCTTTCTCCAGCACACCACTCTTAGACCTGTGGCGGGTCGCTCCAGGTCGCGGCCTGCCAGTGCGCTCTGCGGCCCGGCTGCCTTCGCGCTCCAGTGCAGAGGTGGTTGCCGGCCCCAGGACTGGCCTTGCGGTTTTGATAGTCGTCTTCTCTCCTTTTTAAAGAACACGCTCTGTGATTAGCAGCCTGGTGAAAAGACTGAACAAGCAGCTGTGAGACCGCCTCTGCGCCGGGCAGGAGTGCGCGCAGACAGAGGCGCCCGCGCTGGGCCGTGCTCCCTGTTGTGTGGGGTCGTGCGGGCCGGTCATGTCGGTTTGGTGCGATCGTTTGGTAGGCACGTTCGACTTCTCTGTCCTCGGTTTGAAATGGCATTGCTTCGGTTTTGAAACAGTAGTGTCCGTGTTTGTGTTTTCAAGGACAACTGGACAGCACTCATATCGGCCTCCAAGGAAGGGCACGTGCACATTGCGGAAGAGCTGCTCAGGTGCGGGGCCGACGCGGAGCACCGCGACATGGTACGTGCATTCGTGCGTCATGCGGTGACGGATGAGCAGGAGCTCTTGTGTTGTTAGGAGCGCGGCGATGTCACCGTGCTTTTAGGGGGCGGGGTTGGGCCTGGAACGACCCTCAAGAAGGGTTTAAAACGCAGATGGCATAATATGCCTCTTTTAGAATATTCTTAGTCATCACTTTCAGAGTTTAAGATTCAGAAATATTGTTAAAAATACTCATTACCCTTTAATATATCAGTGTTTTAGAACTTATGAGAGAATTATTTCATTTAAGAGAAACTTTAAGAATGACATAGCATAGTTTTAAAAATATTTTTTGTTATAATTTTCAGTATATAGTATAGATTTATTTATTTTTTTAAAGATTTTATCTATTTATTTTTAGACAGAGGAGAAGGGAGGGAGAAGGAGAGGGAGAGAAATATCCATGCATGGTTGCCTCTCACACACCCCCTAATGGGGACCTGGCCCTCAACCCAGGCACATATGTGCCCTGACTGGGAATCAAACTAGTGCCCCTTTGGTTCATAGGCTGGCACTCAGTCCACTGAGCTGCACCAGCCAGGCTATAAATTTATTTCTGAACTGTAATTGTGCTCAGACATGCCATCGATGCCCATTACAAGCTTAATGATGTGATTCGTGATTATCTTAGCTCTTACTCTATCTTGGCATCTGCTCAGAGCACAAAAATAAAGAAAGGGTTACTTCTGGCTTATTTATTCTACAAAATGTTTTGTTTTTTCAACAGTTAATTTTAACAGTGGGAGAAAGAAAGGAATTGATCCACTTTGGTATAAAAAACGTGGGTTACTTTGCTGATGAGGTTTCACGAAGCACAGAGGGTCTGAGCGTCAGAGGGACTGCGGCCCTCCGCCCTCCACCGTCTCGCACTCACTGTCGCGTTGTTCTGCCTTCGCAGAGCAGTCCCACGGCAACGCCTAGTGCTGTTCTCCGCACACGTGGCTCGGGGTGGAGCCTGGAGCAAGTGCCCATTGCTCGGAGTCGCTCAGCTGTTAAGCAGTCAGGCTGAGTTTGAACTCGTGTGTGTGCAAGAGAGTTAGGACATGTAAAGTATACATTACAAAGGTGTAAAACTTAATAAACTTTGTTAAAAATGATTTCTTAAGCATTTTTAGTTCTTCATAGTTTTACTTCCCCCAAGTAATTATCACTACACATTTTAACATTAAAAGGGTCTGTGTGTTTGGCTGTAAAACACCACCAGCCGGGGACACCGAGGCCCGTGTCTCACTGCGTGGTTGGTGTTGAGGGGCCGCAACCGCGGAGGGCTGCTGGGCGGCAGTGGCCGATGAGCTGTGAGGGAAGTTGTGGCCCCTGCGACTCGGGTGAGGAGAGGAGGGTTTCCGCGTGGGGTTGCTGGGGAGTCATTCCAGGAGCCAGCGTCTGGGCGTCTAGTGGGGAGTCTTTCTCGAGAGGGCCTGAGTGATTGGTAGACTGCAGCTCCTGCTGCAGGCAGCGGTCCCGTCTCCTTGCTTTGCGAACCTGGACACCGTTGTCTCAAGGGGAGATGTTTGTCTCCTCGCATCTAGCAGCGTGTGGGGCATGGTTTGAAACAATTCTGCCAGGAATTTCGCAAATTAGAGTATCGGTGTGTGAGGTTTGACTTGACTTAAATGTCCAGCTCTGCAGTCTGAC
This sequence comes from Micronycteris hirsuta, assembly GCA_004026765.1. Taxonomy (NCBI): domain Eukaryota; kingdom Metazoa; phylum Chordata; class Mammalia; order Chiroptera; family Phyllostomidae; genus Micronycteris; species Micronycteris hirsuta. Next base: position 7,439 of record PVJI01002072.1, read on the forward strand.
CGACATTGGATCAGCCTTTCTATCTTCCTGACGCCGCCACTGCTGCAGATGGCTCGTCCGGCACTTTCAGGACGTCTCTCGCCTTGGACTGTGTGGCATCGCTCGCGGTTGGGTGGGGTTGTGCCCGTGGGAAGGGCACCGCAGAGCCAAGCAGCCCTCCTCAGTGCACTGTGTCTAGGCACGTGGCGGCAGAAGGCATCACTGGCCATGCTGACCTCATCTCCTGGTTAAAGTGGTGTCTGCCAGGCCTCCTCCCTGTCAGCTCACTCTCTCCCCCTTTGTGGGTACTCGGTGTTTGGGGAGGAGACGTGGACACCGTACAAATAGCCTGGTTCCGACGGCGCATTCACCGATGTGCTGTTGCGCCCCCAGTTTCCCCTGCCTGCGGCAGGGACTCCTGGGGTGTGGTCGTGGCCGCTCTCCTCTTCCGCCTGCTCCCCTGCTCTCGTCAGCGCAGCTCTTCTGCGAAGGAGAGCTCCCTCCATCTGTCTCGTGTGTGAACACGCAGGGGCTCAGGAATGTCTCTTTCATTCTGTGAGTTCTCATTCAGTTCTCCACCTAGTCTGCTGCTCAGGCTGCTCCAGCGTTGGCCACTGGGAGCTTTTGCACCCTTGTAAGGTGCCCTATCCTTTGATTTATTTTACGTTTTTCTTAACACGTTAAGTGCGGCATTAGCCGCTGGGTACTGACAGTGAACTTTTCGTTAAGGGGGCGTCAGTCCCCAGGGACTGACAGTGAACTTTTCGTTAAGGGGGCGTCAGTCCCCAGGGACTGACAGTGGACTTTCCATTTGGGCGACATCGGTGCACGAGACCGGCCGTATCAAGGTTAAAAAATAAATGTTGTCATTTTAATGAAGTTTTGCACTGGCTGCACCATTGTGCACCTGTTTATACTCTAACTCAGCACCTGTCGAGTGGTCGCCGGCCCGCTGTCTGAACGGAAAGCCCAGCAACATCGGCTCCCCGCTCACTGTGTTAAGTACTTCCTTGCTTTCTGGCACCACGAGGTGCTTCAGGCCCAGGTCTGTCCTGTACTTTCCTTGCTTCCCTTCCTGATTGTCGGCCCTGGGATGTTGTCCACGGAACCTGGGTCCCTATTACTGGAAAGCGGTATTTGGAAATCAATATTTAGGTGTTAGGGGTGCTCACTACTACTGGGGTTCATGGGCTATCGTCCTCCTCGATGAAGAGACGTAGGAGACGCGTCTGGGTCCTGACTCTCGCATACGCACGCGCTTGTTTCTGTGCCTGTGTGTGTGTGCGCATGCCTGTGTATTTCAGAAAGAGGCCAGACGGGTACCGCCAGCTCGACCCTTGTAGCCTCCTCCCTTTCCATAATTTGCGGCTCTTCCCTGACGGTGACAAATCTGGCCCTCATGTACGCAGTGTATTTGCTTATTTGTTCAACCCTGGAGTACAAATAAAGTAGCTTCAGAATTTCTAACCCATATCCAGAGAGAAACAAATTTACCTGCTGAGTACAGTGTTTGTGTACAGTTATTTTGGTTTTTAGCGTTATACTATTCAGTCAAAATATTGTTTTCCAAAGTCACCTAGGGTCAGCTTCTGAGCAGTTATGTGGTTCATTTGTAACATAGTTAGATTCATTTGTCCCAGGCTGTATCCTTGCGTATCCTGGTTGACCTCTAAAAATACTTCCTGCAGTAGAATTCGCTCTCCGTGGCGAGTGTGTTCTTTGGTTTTGATGAGTGTGAGAGGTCGTGTGCCCACCTGCGGGGACCTGTGCAGAGCAGCGTCACCGCTTCCCCTGTGCCCGTGCTGCTGCTGTGTTATCAGCCCCTCCACTCACTCTCTAACCCCTCCCTGCCACGGACCTGGTTTCCTGTCTACAGTTCTGCCTTTTTCAGATTCGGACAAGTATTTCTTAACTTTCTTTTTTTAGTGATGATGAAACAAAGTCAGAAGAAGTGATTTATATTCTCAGAATCAAATGTGAATTGGTCCAAGTACTGATTTTTAAGAAAACAAAACCTTCGTTTCTTATTATAATTTGATTACATTGGTCTCGTTTATTGAATTGCATCATAGCTAAAGATAAAATTACTCAAATTGCTTCTGGAGCATAGGAAACAGAAAGCTATCCTGCTGTTAATTCATACTGATGACATCGCCCACCCCTGGAAACCCTGATCTGCAGGTCGCTGCCTGAGTGCCCTCTCTCTCAGCAAGAGGCCCTGTGTGACCTGGGACCCGTAGGGTGTGCTGGGACTCGGGAGCAGGGCCTGCTTGCTGGGACCCCTCTCCGGGAGTCTAGACTCAAACAAGCAGGAGACTATCTCAGGACAGAGCAAGTTTTCGAAGAAAAGGTTTCAAACAGCTAAGGTAGATCTTGGAAAAAATCCAACATGAGTGTTCCATAGTTCAGTTTTCATGGTGTAGTGCTGCGTTTGGAGTGTTTATTTCTGGACTTGAGAGACTGGACTTCTTTTACGTTCTTTTGTGTACAGGGTCTGGCAGAAGGAAGGCCTGCCTGCGTGTGGCTGGTAGGGTAATAATATCGGTGTAATGATGTATATGTAGTTTTAATTTGAACACTTCACCTAAAATGTCATATGGTGTGCTTGAGTGTGATATTGTTATGTTACAGAATTACATGCTTATGATTTTGTAATAAATGATTTTATAATAAAAAAAAGTGTTATTTGTGCCGGACCCTGTATTTCTCTGGGGAGTATTATGTATTAAAACTACATAATAGTGCCCTCATAAAGCAATGGTTTCATAAATAATAGTCACAGAAGGAACTTCGTTAATGGCATTTTTGTGCTTGGAGACTCTTCAAAATTTTATGCGCTCCGCCTTCTTTGCAGGGAGGATGGACAGCTCTTATGTGGGCGTGCTATAAAGGCCGCACCGAGGTGGCAGAGCTGCTCCTTTCCCACGGTGCCAACCCAAGTGTCACTGGTCTGGTAAGCATTGAGGAGACCCTCATCTGTGGTGTGAGTGGGCGTTCCCCTAGGGGATGCTTAAGGCTGGTTACGCTTTGGACTTGACTGTGAATAGAAATGACCTACATCATCATCTTTTCTTAAAAGATTTTATTTATTTATTTTTAGAGAGGAGGGAACAGAGGGAAAAAGAGAGGGAGAGAAACATCGATGTGTGAGAGATACATTAATTGGTTGCCTCTTGCATGTCCCCTGCTGGTGACCTGGCCTGCAATCCAGGCATGTGCCCTGACTGGGAATCAAACTGGTGACCTTTTGGGTTGCAGGCCGGCGCTCAATCCACTGAGCCACACCAGCCAGGGTGACCTAGATCTTCTTAAAGATAAAGATAAAGAATGTGATTTTAAAGTACAGTGAGACTTTTTTCTCAAGCTCAGCTTATTTCTCAATTTTTATCAACAAAAGGCAACTCTTAGAGCTTAAATGTTAATTATAACCATATAACATTTCAGAAGGAGTTTTAAATTCTGAAGACATCTTACATGTTTTCTGTGGGCACATATTCTTAATCTAAACTTTTTTTTAATAGATTTTTTTCTGTGCATTCTTATAGATGGTGATATATACCGTTTTTTGTTTTTTTTTTCCAGACTGCAAGACGCACTCACCGCCCCTACAATCGGGGGGGGGCAAATGGGGGTGCGTCTTACAGTCTGAATGTAGGTTACCTGGCTGTTTACATTTACATTGGTGAAATACTATTTATGTTATTAAATATTTTACCACATTTTTTTCTTCAAAATTTTTTCCCCTATTTTCCTCCTCTAAAACCTAGGTGTGTCTTACGGTCTGGTGCGTCTTATAGTCCAAAGAATACAGTACATTACTATTTTGTGTGACTCTCGATCTCAGACTGTAGACTAAGAGACTTTTACTGATAGAATCCTTTCATTATATATATATATATATATATATATATATATATATATATATATATCAAATCATGGTGTACACTTTAAATATCTCACAGTTTTACCAGACATACCTTAATAAAGCTGAAAAAAGAAGTGCATTTTTATTCAAATTAATGGAAGAGTTATATAAGAAAAGTTTTATATTTCTATTGTTAGTCTTACCCATTGGCTAGATAATCACATCAAATGTGTTTACTCTGTAAAAAAAAAAAAGTGTGTTCATTATATTTATTTCTTTCTTTAAGGTTGAGTGCATCTTAGCTGTCAATTACATATTATGAGTATTGTGTGTTTTTAAAGTGGAGAATGGTCTGTTTTGATTTTTAAAATATTACTTTGTGTTATTCCGTTTGTTATTTACTTTTCTTAGTGAATGCATGCTGTAAATGTCCACCTAAATAGTTTTTTCTTTCCCTCGCTCCCTCTCTTCCTTCCTTCCTTCTCTCTGGCCGCCCTCCTGCTCCCTGTCTCCTAGCAGTACAGTGTTTACCCAATCATTTGGGCAGCAGGGAGAGGCCATGCAGACATAGTGTATCTTCTGCTGCAAAACGGCGCGAAAGTCAACTGCTCCGACAAGGTGGGTCAGCAGGACTGCTCAGGTCCCCGTCCAGGTTATGTCCCCCGGTGTGTCTTGGGACAACGGTTTTCATGCCATCTCATGAGGCTGCCAGGACGTGCCTCTAGTTATGCATATTAGTACATTTCCTATAGCTGCACACCTCATAGGTGGTCCTTCCATTGCTTTTATGTCACAGCCATCCTTCTCGGGAAAATAGACGGGGAGGATTTGCCATCTTCATTATTTGAATTTTTCTATTACAATTTTTCTTCCTAACTTTAGTCCTGTCTGCTCTTTGTGTTGTTGCCAGAATGATCTTTCTAAGATTTATCTCTTTCTCATGCTTAACGTCCCGAAGACACCAACCCCTGGTATGACGTGTGAAGGTGGGCCCTGCCTCACTTTCTGCCCCTTCTCCTGCTCTCTGTGCCCCAAAATGACCTTGTGAACAGGGTCTTAGGAGGATGGCTTGTTGGGAAAGTTTCGTAGGGTAGGAGAGACCTAAACCAGTTTGCAGGAGGAGGGAGTGAAGGAGAAAAGACTGGTGATGAGGGAGGAAGTCACTCAGTATGTTCCTAGGTGACCAGGAAAATGGATCCGCAGTGCATGTGAAGGGATCAAACTTATTGGGGTGCAAGCCAGGAGTTGGGGAAAAACGGAGAGACTTGTCGAGGTGGTTCTGAGTGCCACCTGCAGGAATGTCCCCCAGGCTTCTGGGCGAGAGGGCAGGAAGACTTTGGTGAAGAGGGGGACGGGGCCTGGCAAGGAGAGTGAGGAGGTGGGGCTGACCTGGGGGCGGGGCGGAGAAGTGACAGCCAAGGCGCTGTGCCGCCCAGTGCTCTGCCAGAGGGAAGGTGAAGTGCAGCAGGTGTTTCGAGGATGGGCGTGTGGTCACACTGTCTTTGAAGATGTCCAGGGTTTTTGATCTGTAGACTTAGGGAATGCGTTTCAGCCAGGGGAAAGGTTATCCACAAAGGAAGAGGCTAGAAAAGAATTTAATTCTGAGAGAAGATAGGTGTAAGAGAGGAACTGGGAAATTCCTCAGGGATTTCTTATTCTGTCTAAGCCTGCTCCAAGGCCGCGGCCTTGACCACTGCCCTCCTCTCCTATGCCCCACCCCTTCATTAGGCTCCTGCCCCTGAGGGCTGTATTGGCAGCCTGGGATTCCGGCTGTCCTGAGGCCCTGTCCCTCAAGGGAGAGCCCTGGGCTACAGCTTTCAACAGTTTGGTTCCCGAGGCGTTGGATGTCCAGGGGTGTCCAAGCTTTTGGTGTCTCTGGGCCACACTGGAAGAAGAAGAGTTGTCTTGGGCCGCGTGTTAAATACACCAACACTAACGAACACGATGGGCAAACAAAAAGGTTTTAAGTCAGTTCACGGTTCTGTGTGGGGCCATGTTCATGGCCATCGGGCCGCATTCGGGCTGCGGGCCGCAGGTTCGGCACCCCTGAGTGGGCTGCTCGGGACAGTAGCCACCAGCCGCATGTAGCTATTTAGACTTAAATCAATTAAATAAGATAAAATAACTCACCTTCCCAGTTAGACTTGCTGTATTTCCAGGGCTCCATAGCCTTAGGTGCCTAGCAGCTGGTGCAGAGTCGCAGAGCCCTTGCGTCGGCACAGAAAGCTCTCTGACGGGGCTGCTGCAGATGCAGGCTCCACTGAGGTCCGTTCCCATCTGCAGTCTCCGGGCAGTTAGAGGTTGCGGCGGGTATTCGTATGTCTCCTGCCTGCCAGGCTCCCCAGGGGCATAAAACATTGCTGTTTTATGCATGGTTCATATTCTGTGATGCCTTTCGAGTCACGTTCCAGTAGAAGGTGCTTTTCAGTGCAGGTTCTAGGCTGCAGTTCCTTCTGTCGAGTACAGAGCTGACTTGGGGCGTGGGTGCAAGTGCAGACTGCAGTGGGGCGTGGTGCTCCGTGGGTCTGGTCCCCTCTCAGTGGCTTTGACTGTGTGAGCCTGTAACCAACTTCTCAGGGCCTCATTTGCCTCTGTGGGAAAGCGTGATCCTGCCCCCTCTCCTTATGCTTGTGATAAAGAGCCCATGAGTTCACATTAAAGTAGTTGAGCTGTTTTTTTGCCTGTAGTCAGACTGTTGAACTTTCGATTGTATTTCACAAGATACGGGAAGCAACGAAAGCTTGTTGAAAATTAGGGTGTATGCCTTTATGGTGGAAAAATTGTTGCCCACTGATTATAAAAGGCGAGGTTGGGTAAAAGATATTTCACACAGTGGTTAATCACCTGTTCTGGAGAAATAAAACGGGGAGATGTGATTTAGCCACAATTAAAGTTGTGCTGGGTGCAAGCCATAATCTAAGAATACTTGAAGCATGACTTCCATCAACATTCATGGTGAAAGTTTCTTTTCATGTGCTTTTGGTCATAATTTAAATGTCGTGTTTGTTTTAACAGTACGGGACCACCCCTTTGGTTTGGGCTGCACGGAAGGGCCACCTGGAGTGTGTAAGACATTTATTGGCTTCGGGAGCTGATGTCGATCAAGAAGGAGCTGTAAGCATCTTCTCTATTTTAACCCCGATAATAGAGACACGTTTTTAGTTGTACAAGAGAATATTTTTTTCTTAGTATATACCTAGAGAAATTTCCTACAGTTTGTAAGTGATACGTAGAAAAATAAGCATTTTCTTGCTGTTAACCTGATAAATATGTTATAGATATTATGTACTGTAAATTTTGGCTTTTAAAGATCTATTGCTAATGCACATAAATTTTGGGAGGCTAAAAATAAAGAGTATTATTCAGTGGTCTTAGTGTAAATGAAAATAGTCTGAAATAGTTTGAAATATGAATTATGGAAAAAGTTTTGTTTAAAATTTATTTAAATTAAATAAAATTAAAATATTAAAAATAATAGTGTAATTTTTTATATATTCTTAATTGTGAGTTATTTCTGTTCTTCAATAGACAGATTTAAAAATATCAGAAATCGGTGGTCAGAACCTAGAAAGTTTTAAAATTGGCTCAAACCTACAACCAACTCACAGTTATTAATCGCTTCCTGAGCCGCTGCTGTGGAGCCAGCAGCTGAGGGACGCGTGGGGGGCCTGGAGGAGCCCCACACACTGCTTCCCTTTGCGGTGACAGACTGTGGGTGAAGGGAGTGACGTTTATGCGTGAGGAGCAGTCGCACAGACCGCCTTCTGTGTGTCCATTCTTTGGGAGAGGGACTGGAAAGGCTCCGCGAGGGGATGCACCGCTCCCCCGGCTGCGGTGTTGGCAGAGCGAGCTCCAAGTCACGCTGGCTCCCCGGCACAGCATCACTGTCCCTTGTTTTCCGTACGGGCAGAAGCTACCAAGTGCTGACCTCGAGGAGTGTGTGACGTTTTAGTGCTGGGAGGAGGCCACGTCGTACGGGGCCACGTGGGCAGCGACTGCTGTGTGATGGAGAAGGCCGGGCTCGCTCACTGTGTGAGAGGCAGGGCTGCACCCTGGGCTCCGGGCTCAGCTCTCTCGGTAAAGGGGGGCCCTCTCAAAGCGGAGCAAATCTGCAGAAGTGGCTCTAATACTGTAGTAATGAGGCGGGCTCTTCTGTCAGGTGATTTGTGGTTATAAATTAGAGTGCAATTTTTAAAAGAACAACTGAAATAAGAGTCTTTGAAAATGGGGTCTCCAGATCACGGTAAAAGACAGCAGAGTACATTGTGCTTTTATTAAAATATCCTGTAGCCATTAAGTCATTGTTTTCCGTTTTTTCCTATAGATTTTGCTGTAGACTGTTCTTTGTTGAGTCTGAAAGACCGTACTTGGGGTTGTTTAGTTTAGAACGAGTTTAATTTTGAACCGTCCTGTCACCTGTTTGAGACCTCAGCACCGTGCCGAGCAGTGCACCCCGTGATGAGCCCGCTTTCACAGTGCCCGGCAGAGCTGGAGGTCAGGCGGTGCTCTTGGCCCGAGGAGTTAATCTCGCTTCAGAAACAGCACAGATGCCTCCTGGCCACTTTTGTATGCTTCTGGTTATTTATACTGACATTTTATTACCAGAAATAACTGTTAGTAGGCCACCTTCGTGTGAATGTCAGTTTTATTATTACGGCATGAAGCGTGTGTTTTCTAGAACACGCTGATTCCTCGGGTTTTCTCCGTGTTTAGAACTCGATGACCGCACTTATCGTGGCTGTGAAAGGAGGCTACACGCAGTCGGTGAAGGAGATCTTGAAGAGGAACCCCAACGTGAACCTGACGGACAAGGACGGAAACACGGCCCTGATGATCGCGTCGAAGGAGGGGCACACCGAGATCGTGCAGGACCTGCTCGACGCTGGGACGTACGTGAACATACCCGACAGGGTAGGTCACTGTGGTCTTCCCCTGGTGACGTCGCCGGAACGTGACCTTCTCTGCTCACTGCCTTTCACCATCCTCCATCCATGACATTCGTTTAAGATAAGTTTTATTTCCACCTTTAGCACTGGTACGTTAAAGACTGTTCAGTCATTGCGAAGGATGTTCTTTTTGATTTTGTCAAATGATGTTATTGAGAATGTCACATGAGCTATTAGTCTGTAACTGTCCTTAATGTGTATTGCCGTGGATGTTCTTCATGGCCTCTGGGCTCCAAGTACCTCCCCTTACACTTAGAGTTTTCCAGTTCTGTCCCATGCTCTAACCTCTTCTCAGTGTGTGTACAACTCCACGTGAACCCTCTGCTTGAATGGGCTTCTTTTTTTAAAAAAAATTATTTACTTATTTTTAGAGAGAGGGAAAGGGAGGGAGAAAAGAGAGAGGGAAAGAAACATCAGTGTATGGTTCTCTCTCACATGGCCCTCATGGGGACCTGGCCTGCAACCCAGGCACGTGCCCTGAGGGGGAATCGAACCGCAACCCTTTGGTTTACAGGCCGGTGCTCAATCCACTGAGCTACACCAGCCAGGGCTTGAATGGGCTTCTCAGACTTTTAGCAAAATAGATATTTTGTGTGTTTCTTCCCAACCCTGCTTTCCCTCAATGTTTCCCTTCAGTAAATGGCACTGCCTCCTCCCTGTGGTGAAGCCCCGCATCCTGCATGGTAGCCTTGATCTCTCTTCCTGCCGTATCCAGTTGTTCAGCGGGTTCCATCGGTCCTGACCCCAGAACATGTTTCCTTTGTCCACGTCCCTTCATGTCCAGAGCCACCTCCCAAGTGCAAGCCCCTATCTCCCGTTGTGGGAGCAGAAGCATCTTGACTGGGTTCTCTCGTGGGCTCTAGTGTATTCTCCACGCTGCTCTCGGAGTGATCCTTGAAGCAGTGAGTTTCACGTGCACTGCTTTATTTAAATCATGCAGGCTTCTTCCTCTTGCACATGGGAGAGCCGTTGCACCTGTAGTGCGTAAGTCCCACATGACACGTCCGTGGCTGGCTCTTTGTCCTCGTGTGCTCCCGCTCCTCTCCTTACTCCCGTTCAGTAGCACGCAGCCCCATGGACGCGCCCATGTTCTCAAACATGCTGACCTGTGGCTGCCCCGGGGCCTGCGCCCCACTGTGCTCTGCTGGGCCGCTGTGCTTCATGACCACGCTCCCATCGGCCAGCCAGCGCCTCCGCAGAAGGATCTCCAGCTGCCCCAGCTGCCCAGCCACTTCCTGTCTCTGTCGTTTAATTTATTTCCATGGTGTTTGTCTGGTTTTACGTTTGTGTTTCCCGGTGTTACCTGTCTCCTCTGGACTGTCCGTTCTGCCAGAGACGGGACCTTATCTTTTTGGTGTCCCTGTGCCTGGCCTGCATGGCACACAGTGAGCTGTCTGTAACCTCCTAGTAATTTGCCGGTCCGGAGCCATGTCAGTGCTAACATCCTCCACTAGCGTTTGTCCGCCCTGGCTGGCTTCTGCTTCCGATGTGGTGGTGAAGATGCGACGCCGTGGCACTGCACTTCACAGCCCTCAAGGACCCGCGCCCTGGTTTGTAGCCCGCGGGCCCAGCGGGACGGCGCTGGGCACCGCTCGCGGACTAAGCTGGCCTGCGCCCCTCCAGCCGACGTGTGGTTTAGCACTTACGAAAATGCCCATCGCCAAAATAGCCATTCCCATGAGGCAGTGGGAAGATATAATTAATAATGATTATTGCTTGGTGAACATAATTTCAGGGCAAAGATGTCCTTACGAGGTAATGGGCCCCCTGGGGCCTGTTCCAGGGCTGAGTCAGGCTTATGTGCTGTTGCCCCAGGTGTCAGAGGCCAGAATATAGGTGCCTTCCCCCTTGGTCGGGCGGCCGCAGACCCACGCTGGTGCTGGCCTTACGGCTCCTCCTTAAGAAACCACACTTCTGTGGTGCAGCGTCATCCCAGGGGAGTGATGTTGCATCATTCCCAGACCTTCTTGTGGGTTGTTGACAGCCATGGTGTCATCCCTGTAAATTACATTGTAATGGAAGGGTACCTTCAAAGGGGGTGGCTCATTGTTCTGGGGACTTGTCTTTCTGGACCTTCGTCCCGGAATTTCAGAGTCTTCATTTGGAGGGTTACAGCCTTCTGTCTCACCCCGGGGGCATCAACTAAACCTTTTCTTTTTGTTTAGAGATAACCTTTTTCCAAGAGATTCTCAGGAAAAAAACTCATTATATTAACACATGACTAATCTTGACTTCCAACTGGTGTTTATTTGTTCTCATCACGAATTCACCTTATCTGTTTGTCTTTTTAGAGTGGGGACACTGTGCTGATTGGCGCTGTCAGAGGTGGTCACGTGGAGATCGTGCGGGCACTTCTCCAGAAATACGCTGACATAGACATTCGGGGGCAGGTGCGTGTGGTTCCCGCGCCGGCGCCTCTGGGTCTGATGGGCTGAGTGTGCTGGCCGGTCTCGACGTCACTCCGCCGACTCTTCTGCAGAGACAGACTTGTAACACGGATGTGCTCAATAAGTGCCTGAGTCAGTCCATGTCCTGCCGTCGCTCTGGGGTTTCTGTACTGGCGTCATTGGACCTTTAATGTTTACGTATAGCGGTTTTTAAACATTGTGTCTCGCGGGAAGGAGTTGTTGATTTTTTCCTTTATGACACAGGACAATAAGACGGCTTTGTACTGGGCTGTGGAGAAAGGAAATGCGACGATGGTGAGAGACATCTTGCAGTGCAACCCCGACACGGAGATCTGCACCAAGGTACAGGCCCCCCCCGCCCTCTGGGCCGCGCCAGGCGCTGGCAGGTGGTCCCATGCGTCTCTTTAGTCGTCCCTGTCTGGTACTAGCGTTGCACTGATTTTGCTGGTGATGTGCTGTATTAAGTTGAGGAGGGACTTTGTATCCTTTCAGGAATGTGGACTCACAGGGAAATACAGTGTGCAGTTTATTACTTTAGGTAGCTATTTCCAGAAAACACAGCATCAGCTGTTCATCAGCTGTGGACAGATCGTTCCCCCCGCGTTCCTTCGTGCTCCCCCATTTGTGTGGATGCAGAGCCTGTTCGCTTTACAGAGGCCACTGGGAGTGGTTGTGGGTTTCCAAACCAGCCACTGTGGTCTCGTCTCTCAGATCTCGTGAGGCTAGAAACTGCCTCAGACTTCAGTGATTGTGCCTGGCCTACGTATGAAGGTTTTCTGTGGGGAAGGTATATTTGGAATCTTAGAGTGAAATGGCAGGAACTCTTAATGAAGAAAACAAACTTAAGGAGCCACCCATAAGACAAGGCTATTTGATCCGCTAGAGATGGGACAAGTATCTTTCTAAACCAGAGATGATAACTCAGTGCCCAGGCAGAAAGGTTCTTGTTAGTTTTCACAACTGTTTCCTTGGGAACATTGTTAACATGGCTGGCACCAGAGTCAGTCACTGACTTCCTGTGCGTCTGTGTGACTGGGAACATTCAAGAGCAGCGCTCTCAGTCTGGCGGACTTGTGTGTGTGTGCCCACAGGACGGCGAGACCCCTCTGATAAAGGCAACCAAGATGAGGAGCATCGAAGTGGTGGAGCTGCTGCTGGACAAAGGCGCCAAGGTGTCTGCCGTGGACAAGGTGAGACACCTGTGTGCGGGACACTGTCTGGAAGGTAGCTGGTGGGCTGACCTGTGCATCTGCTGGACAAGGGGTCAGACTGCAACGGTGCAGGGAGAGGTCACTTGCCAGGCCTTCTGTGTGGGACCCCAGGGCTGCAGCCCCTTCCTGGCGGTTCCCTGCATGCTGAGCTGAGAGGGGGTAGGGGGGGGCGGGCTCCACGTGCTAACAGGGAAGCTGCCTCAGATTGAGCCTGTGCTGCTGGAACCAGTTGGGGGTGGGGGGATGTGTGAGAACAGAGCTTCTTGCGGATGCACAGCAGGGAGACTCCCGCAGGACTGGAGGAGACAGACTCCCAGAGCAGCTGGCATCCCTGTGCCCAGCAGGAGAGGGCGCTCCGTCCCATATCCGGGCTGTGCTGCTCTCTCACGTCAGGCAGGGCCGAAGTGTGGGTCTTGAAGCTTCCGGAGAGAAGTGGGACGTCTGTGAGCCAGAACCTGAGCTGGCTGAGGAAGGCAGCTGGTGTCTGTGGGCCATAAGTGCCGGGGTGGACCAGGGCTGGGAGGAGCTGCAGGTGACTTTGGGGCAGGGGAGGAGAGTGGCCTTCGTTTCAGAGGGCTGTGGGAGAGATCGTTCCCGAGGACAGCTAGGTGAGGGGTGGGAGAAAGAAATTAGAGGGAAAATCAGATAAAATCCACAGTATTTATGTTCTCCACACGAAAAGTATGAGGAGTTCAGATGTTCAGTTATTTTACAGAAACAGGACAGTTGTTACTCTGCATATTCTGTGTTTAAAAGTGTGAAGGCTCACGTTTTCTGCCACTGTTTCACAGAAAGGGGACACCCCTTTGCACATCGCCATCCGAGGGCGGAGCCGGAAGCTGGCAGAGCTGCTTCTGCGGAACCCCAAGGATGGGCGGCTGCTGTACAGGCCCAACAAGGCGGGCGAGACCCCCTACAACATTGACTGCAGCCACCAGAAGAGCATCTTGACACAGATCTTCGGGGCCAGTGAGTGCTGGGTGTGCGCCTCCTGGGCTTTGAACAAAGGGGATGTTCTGGGAAGACATTTGGGGACCAGCAGCGGCTTGCAACTGTCACTTAGCTGGGCGTTACAGAAGTCGAGGAAGTTGTTACTTTGCTGTGGACAGGTGCGCCCCCCCCCCCCCGCCCCCCAGTCTGAGCTCTTCTGCATCCTGTTGTAGCCTTCTCAGTCAAGTGCTTCTGGGGCGGCCCAGCCACGTCTCAGACCCAAACCCAGCCCACGTGTCTGAAACTCTTCCTGCCGTCTTCTCCCAGGCAGACTGTGCGTTTAGTCAGAGCGCGCCCTGGGTTCTGGGCGTGGCCCGAGCACCTGCATTCTCTGCCTTTGCGGGTGCTGGGCCGCCACAGGGCTGGCCCGCTCCGTCCCCTTCCCCTTCCCCGTGAGCTCGCCCTCCTTGTTCACATACTTTCCCCCCGCTGCTCCTGTCACTGCCACCGCCTCAGCGACACTCTGCCTGCTCTGCCTGAGCAGGTACAGGTTCTGCCTTGTTGGATACTTGAGCGGTCGTGTTTATATTTTCTTCTTTAATACTTATTATATATGGCTCGTTACCCTGTTTCTTTCAGAATTGTCTCCCGTCCAGATCCCCAGTTCCTCGGGGCCCTGCTTGTTACCTCTGTGTCCCCTGGAACATGTAGTTAGTGCCTTGACTGCTGAGCTAAGGTAGTTTTTGACTGACAGGAGTGCACGTGAGAACGTAGGCACTCACGTGGGGTCTTTTGAAGCGTGGAGCAACTCTGATAGAACAATTTTACTTGAATTAAAAAAGAGGCACGTTACCAACGTATCCAACAAAGAAACCAGCAGGAGGCGGTAGAATGCTGCCAGCTCCCCCAGCTCCTCGCTGCACGGTGTCTGCAGAGAGGGTTCTGGTGTTGTGAGGCGTTTTGAACTGTTATCATACACGCTCACTAGATTTCAAGAATGAAGACACATACCGTACCAACGGTACAAATTTCCCCGTCCCTATGGCCTAATTCGTAATTGTTTGAATGACCCTCCCAGAGTTTCTTTGCATTTCTGAAAATGTTTTGTACTGTATCTATAATGTTAAAAAAATCAGGTCATACAGTATTAGAAAAGTTTTTCTTTTTTTGGAAGATTTTATTTATTCTTAGATGGGAAGGGAGGGAGAAAGAGAGGGAGAGAAACATCCATGTATGGTTGCCTCTCGCGCTCCTCCTACTGGGGACCTGGCCCGCAACCCAGGCCTGTGCCCTGACTGGGAATTGACTCCGGGACTCTTTGGTTCGGAGACCGGCACTTAGTCCACTGAACCACACCAGCTGGGGCTATAAGAGTTCTTAATAATGAACTGAATCATATTTTAATTGTATAATCTTTTGTTTGTAGTATTTTAATAGTATACTCAGGTCTCCATTGATGAATATTTGGTTTGTTTTGCTATTAAAAACTGGTGCTGCAGTGAACATCTGTGTACACACATCCATTAACTCTTATTTTAGGATTATCTCTTGGAATAAGCTCCCCAAAGTAGAGCTGGCAGGGCAGGGCGTGGTCGCAGTTTTGGCAGACTTTTCAAAACGGCCGGAGCGCTGTCTTCTTCCTGGGCACGTGCGGAGTGCAGTCTGCTGCAGCCCCGCCAACCAGGCCCATAGGGAAGCGCGCAGTTCAGTGTTCACTGCGCAGTTATCGTGAGGTTGCAGTCCTTTTATATGTTCCTGGCTGTTTGTACTTTTGCCATTTTCCTCTTTGTACCCCTAGCCAACGTTTTTCTTGAGTTTTTAATATTTTAGAAATGGATTTTAAGTGTCTTTGTATGTTATGGATATTAATCCTGGATCTAGCCTGTCTGTTGCATCCCTCTCCCCAGCTTATTCTTTATTATGCTGATGTGTTTTTTATTCCCTGAACAAAAGTTATACATTGCTTTTTAGTTTGTCAGTCTTTTCCTGCAGTTCCGACTTTAGTATTCAGTTGAGAAAGGCTTTTTCCAAGGAAAGATTTAAAAAGTTTTTTCTGCCCTGGCTGGTGTGGCTCAGTGGATTGAGTGCTGGCCTGCAAATGAAAGGGTTGCTGGTTCGATTCCCAGTCAGGGCACATGCCTGAGTTGTGGGCCAGGTCCCCAGTGAGGGCCACGTGAGAGGCAACCACACATTGATGTTTCTCTCCCTCTCTCTCTCCTTCCCTTCCCCTCCCTTTAAAAATAAATAAAATCTTTAAAAAAAATTTTTTTTCTCCTAATATTTTTATGGTTTTACTTTTCACATGTAATTTTTTAATATTTCAGAAGCTTACTTTTGTTATGCGAGGTATGAGATGTATGGAGTAATAATTTTATTTTTTAAAAGATGGATGTCTAACTTCTTAATAGCACTTACTAATTCATACTTTTTCCACTGATTTGAAATGTACTTCTGTTCATATCCTGTGTGAGTTCTATAATGTTTTGGTTATTCTGTCTTTATGGCCAACTACTTTTTGGTATTCTTTAACTTTTTTCTTGGCTGCTCTTACATGTTTTTGCTTTTCAATTTTTCAAAACATTCTCTGGTTTTTAAATTGGAATTGCCTTAAAGTGATAGATTAATTTGGGGAGAATTGATAACTTCAAGCCATTGAACCTTTCTGCCTAGAACCGTGGAGTGTCTCCTCTTCTCAATTAACTGTGACCTCCGGTAACTTCCGTCGGTTTGTTTATGTAGCTATTACACGTGTAAAAGTTGTTCCCATGGACTGCTTTCTGTCTCAGTCACGTTGTATTGACTCTAAAATGTACCCTGTTCCACATTTCAGCGTCTCTGAAATTGGACTGTGTCTCGTAATTGACATCAGTTGAGTTTGGTAGCATGTGGGGTTTAAGACTCTCTGGACCTGTTTGTACACAGGTCCAACCACTTACAAGAAGTTTTTTCTCTAGTTAAATAAACAGTGGATGAGAACTGACGTTTCCCTTTAATCTCAGGACACCTGTCCCCCACGGAGACGGACGGGGACATGCTGGGCTACGACCTATACAGCAGCGCCCTGGCGGACATCCTCAGCGAGCCCACCATGCAGCCGCCCATCTGCGTGGGGCTCTACGCCCAGTGGGGCAGTGGGAAGTCCTTCCTCCTCAAGAAGCTGGAGGGTAAGGGGCCACTTGTGCAGTCTGCTGGGTTACTGTCTTGTGAGTGAAGGAAGGTAGAGTTCTGTTTGTGGGTGCGAGTGTTACACGGTGCACTAAGTTGAAAATAGTAGGGTGTGACTCCCCTCGTCGGTCCTCCATGCTCGTGTAAGTTCTCTTTCTGAGACAGAGGCCCACTGTGCTGTGACCAGTAGCCCCGCGGCAGCAGTTTCTGCCCGTGCCATTGTAGTCCCTGCGCCCAGCGCCCTTCCCGCACCGCCCGTGCGTGCTCTGTGCTGCTCGCTCTCGCAGACGGACCAGATGCTTTTCCTGGGTTGGTCCCTGGGTCAGGAGCTTCCTAGACGGCCCCCCTTCCTGCCTCCCGACACCCACGTTTTTGCTTAGCAAAATCTCACTCGTTCCTCAAGGACAGGCTTCAGCACTGCCTGTAAAATTTTTACCAGGTTTTGTAGAAAGAATGACTTGGTTAAGGCTCACTGGGATTCCCCAATGTGATTGGAGGGTGAGGGCGGAGTGGGGGCATCAACAGTGTGGCGGGGGTGTGCGGTGAGGACACAGCAAAGTTACAGTTTCCGTGTCCCATCTGGAGACGGTACCTTGCTGCTTGTGGAGGCAAACCTCAACAACGAGGCATCAGCAAAGCCTCCGCCGATGGGAGTGCCTGGGGAGGGGTTGTGCATCTTCCACAGGAAGCAGGAGAGCGGGTGGACAGGCAGCTGCCCCTCGGGAATGGGACCGTCGTGTCGGTCACAGGGGATCACTGGTTTCATCCAGGGACATAGCCAGGGCCCAGGAGCTGTTCATGTTCAAACAAGGAGCTTTCCGATGGAGTTAGGAGTGGTGTTTCTTAAACCAGCAGTGACGTTTTCCCACTTTCTCTCCAGATGAAATGAAGACTTTCGCAGGGCAGCAGATCGAGCCTCTGTTCCAGTTCTCGTGGCTGATGGTGTTCCTGACGCTGCTGCTGTGTGGCGGGCTCGGGCTACTGTTCGCCTTCACGGTTGACGCGAGCCTCGGGACAGCCGTGGCCCTGAGCTGCCTGGCCGTCTTGTACATCTTCTTCAGTGAGTCTGTGCTTTGCGTGGGTTTCAAAGGTGTGCGACTGTCGAGACTCGTTGTTTTCCTTAGAAGGTATCTGTATCTATCTCTTAAAACCTGTGTTTTCATAATGAGGTCAGAAAATCACCTTTCTGCTGTTTTATAAGCTGGCCTGAAGGACCACTGCCCACAGCCTGGCTGGAGTAGCTTTAAAACTAGTGTTCTACTCATTGATACAGAAGCAGAACTCTAATGTATTGTATCTACCCTTTTATGTGTCAGTTAATGATTTATATTTAAGTCTTTTTTGAAAATAAGTCTTCATAACCATCCCTGGCATGCTCTTGAACATTTTGACCATGATTGTAATTTTTATTTTATTCAAAAGCAAAGTAAAAAATATGTGTGTATATATGTAATCCCTGTCCTTAGGGAGTCTTCAGTTGTAAGAATGGACATAGGTTTAGCATTGGAGGAACTGGTCATTTCAGCAGTTGTAAACAGTGGTGAAGCCCAAAGTATTTACATTGGAATCTGAACTAGGCCATGTCTCTGTCTAAGGCATTGTCTTTCTTATGTCATATTTTAGTCTGTTAACTTTCCAGATTTCATATACCTTCCGTAAATTGGTGGAGGTTATTTAATTGAGGAGCTTTTTCAGGTGTAGTTAGGAAATAGCGTAGGACATGAAAAATTACATAAGCCTACCAGTCATACTTGAAATTTGGAGAAAAGAGGCGACTTGACTAATGATTGTTTTGGATGGTTATTTTGTAACTGTGCGTTTCAGCTGTCATTTACTTCGGTGGCCGAAGGGAAGGGGAGAGCTGGAACTGGGCCTGGGCCCTCAGCACCGCGCTGGCCAGGCACATCGGCTACTTGGAGCTGCTCCTCAAGCTGATGTTCGTGAACCCGCCCGAGCTGCCCGAGCAGACCACCAAGGCTTTACCTGTGCGGTGAGCGGGTCCCTTCAACAGGAGTAGCTGTATTTTCTTTTAATCCTCACCCCAGGGCATATTTATTGATTTTAGAGAGGGGGAGAGAGAAACATCAATCAGTTCCCTCCCATGCATGCCCCGACCAGGGATTGAATCTGCAATCTTCTGGTGCACGGGACCAACTGAGCCGCCTGGCCAGGGCTTGGGGTGCCGCCTTCTAGTCGTATCATGAGGTCTGCTGAGATGTCTGGTTTCTTCCTAGACTCTGTCATAACCTTTTTCCTCTCCGCCTTTAGTCAGAATCACTTCATATAAATGTGCTAGCCATGGCTTTCTTACCGTCTCTCCAAAGAAAAACATGTAAGCTGTTAGAAGTGGAAGATACGGAATTTCAAGTTCTTTGCTCTCCTTCAAATTTTAAACACAGTACTTGGAGTGAGACGTAAGGAAGCACAGGGTAAATGGTGGATGTTGCCGTGGTTTCTTCAGCGGGCTGAGGACG
>PVJI01002072.1:26516-156061 GCA_004026765.1 Micronycteris hirsuta
CTCCTCCTCCCCCTTTCCCTCCTCCCCCTCCTCCTCCACCTCCTCCTCCTTCTCTGTGTGTGTGGGGTTCAGGGTGCGCTGCAGACGTGCACGAATATCAGATCTGTCATGTGCTGTCCCTGCAGTGGTCGGGGTTTCTTGGGTACTTGAGGGTCAGTGACTGGTAGGGCTGTCTGTTGTGTCACAGGTAAGAAGAGATGGAAGAAAACGTGCTGTCTCCCATCTTTTGTCATCTTCCTGTTCATACTCGGCTGCGTTATTGCTGGGGTCACCCTTCTGGCCATCTTCAGGGTTGACCCGCAGCATCTGACAGTGAATTCCGTCCTCATATCCATCGCGTCTGTTGTGGGCTTGGCCTTCGTGCTGAACTGTCGAACCTGGTGGCAAGTGCTGGACTCCCTCCTGAATTCTCAGAGGAAACGCCTCCACAGTGCTGCCTCCAAGCTGCACAAGCTGAAGAGCGAGGGGTTCATGAAGGTGGGCGCTCAGTGCTGTCGGGGTGGGGGGGGGGTGCCACGAGTGTGTGCCCACGGCCGTCCGCGGGTGTCTGCGCGCTCAGTGTTTGCGTGTTGCGTTTGCAGTTTTATCCAGGTTTTTCCTGTGGAAATGCATATCTGAAGTGGGAAAAGTTATAACAAGAACATGTTTTTATAAAACAGACTTTTATAAGATATCAAAGGAGTTAGCAGATTGTTTACCTCATAGGTGGCAATTCCTACCTAACGATGGGGTTCCTCCGGAGCAGCAATTTTCAGCTGGTGTGCTCCGAGAACTTTCAAAACACGCAATACCTGACTGTTCAGTCAGGGACACTTTGATTGTCAGATAAAAAAATAACAACAGCCAACACAATAGCCGTCCACTGGGGAAATCCTGTCTTGAACCATAAACATATAGGTCATATAACAGAGTTGCATCTTAAGGCTCGTTGCATAATAAGGCAGAGTTGCATAAGGCTTGTTGGTCTCGTTGCATATAAGGCTGCATTTGATTGGTTAATTTTTGGCACCAGAAATCCTAATATAGGCACCTGATTTTTTAAAAAGTCACTTTGGAGCAAAAAGTAGGTAATTACTATTATTTTTGTGTAAATCAAAGTTATACTTTTTTTTTGGTCAGATCAGCCAAAAAATAAATATTTTGTGGTGTGCCACAGAACTTTGGTAATTAGTCGATGTGTGCCGTGAGACGAACAGGGTTGGAAACCGCTGCCCTGGAGCCTGGCGGAGTGTGCAGCCCGAGTGACCGAGACAGAAAATAGGATCATTCTTTCAGAACCCGAGGGACTGAGCGTGCCTTCCTTTGGTCAAGGTCATGTGCCATCACGGAGCTCAGACTTTAGACATTCAGGGCTTGTGATCTTGGAAAGAAGTCACTCAACCCAGTTTAATAAAAAAACAGGATGCGACAGGGCCTACCTCATTGTGAGGGCGAAACTCTCCCATTTACGTGAAGTCTCTGGGAATGTGACGCATCCACTGTAGTTTAAGGGGAACCGTGACCGGCAGTGAGGACTTCGGGTTCCTTTCTCCCAGTAGAGGACGTCCGTCAGGCTCTGTGGGAAGCGTGCTGAGCTCCCTCGTGTCCTCAGGGCTGTCCGTCTCTCCCGCCAGGTCCTGAAGTGCGAGGTGGAGTTGATGGCCAGGATGGCGAAGACTATCGACAGCTTCACTCAGAACCAGACACGGCTGGTGGTCATCATCGATGGGCTGGACGCCTGCGAGCAGGACAGAGTGCTCCAGATGCTGGACACCGTACGTCTCCCCTTCTCGAAACTTGTGACTGTCACCTGTGGTAGCTGGGGGGAGACTTCATGAATAGCTCACGTGGAACCGGAACAGCACTTTTTCTTTTGTAATAATAGCCATTTTCATGCTGAAACACAGCAAGAGTAAATATTTCATCCTGTATTGAAATAATTTTAACTTACTGGCGGGGTGAGGAGAACACCTGCGTGGAGGAGCTCGGGAGGTCACCGTGTGACCCTGACTTCTCCTTGCCGATGGCTAGGGTTCAAGTGAGAGAGGAAGGCGGGGAGCCCCAGAACTGGTGGGGTTCTCGTTGGCGTCGGGCAGGCCAGGGGCTCTCTGCAGGTGTGCTGTATGCCCCGGTGTGTAGCTGGGCAGAGACCGGTGTGCCCAGCACCTCGTGTGTGTTCCCGGGTGTTTCTCACGCGTGTCCCTCTTACCTCTTACGTAGACCACACGTGTCTGAAGTGGGGCAGCATTCGTTGTTTTCCTTGGAGGCTTTCCCGCTGTCCAGGGGTGAAGACGTGTCCGATGGAGAAAAACCAGATGGAGACTTCAATAACATTTGTTTTCATATAGAATAGGACTCTGATGACAAATAGTCTTTAAAAAATATAGTCACCGAAGGGTAACAGACTTTGAAGAAAGTTTTTATTACATCGGGTAATTTAAAATTTATGTCATGAACATACATGCTTTCTGCCACAGGTCCGAGTTCTGTTTTCCAAAGGCCCCTTTATTGCCATCTTTGCGAGCGACCCGCACATCATCATAAAGGCGATCAACCAGAACCTGAGCAGCGTGCTGCGGGACTCGAACATCAACGGGCACGACTACATGCGGAACATCGTGCACCTGCCCGTCTTCCTGAACAGCCGCGGGCTGAGCAGTGCGCGGAGGTGCCTTGTGACCGCGGCCACGAACGGGGACCTTCTGTGCTCGGACGCCGCGGGTGAGGGTCAGGCTCTGCAGGGCTTTGGGGTGGGAGGGGGCCTGTCGTTTTTTACAGCGACTTGCCTTTTACCTGGGCAAGTGCTGCTGGCAGTTCACGTCTCTCTCACCGTCGCGTGTGACAGACTGCCAGCAGCAACGGCACTCTGGTCTGTGGTTTAAGGGGCCCAGGAGGACGCCGACAGGAGGGTCTCACAGAACAGCCTTGGGGAGATGACGAAGCTCGGCAGCAAGACAGCCCTCAACCGGCGGGTAAGATGCCAATCGTTTCGAGCCACCCATTTGTGCTGCTGTTACTTGCATAAAGCGAAGGGCACATCACTTCATGGTCTTTTATGAACTAAACTCGTCAAATGACTTTTGTCGCTGATTTGTCTCTCTGCTTCGGTGGTTCTCAGGGAGTGTCTGAACCCACGGCTGTAACCGCTGTGAGCTGTACAGCAGCTCCCATCCTCCCTGGCCTGTTCTCAGCCACAGGCCGCTCCAGCCCTGCCCGATGGCATCCGAGTCCCTGCCCGATGGCATCCGAGTCCCTGCCCGATGGCATCCAAGTCCCTGCGGGGGGTTCATGGCCCCTTGGGTGCTGCCACCAGTGGGGGAGCCTGCATTCACTCTGGGCACCGTGGGCCCACAGCTGTGAGGGGTCGCGGTGGGCCATGGCAGGAAGGCCCCTTGCTCCAGCTTCCCATTGGCCTTCCTCCTCCCCTGTGTTTGGGGACGTGGGGGGCTGTCTGCTGCACCTCACAGTGACTGTGTGCCCTCCCAGCCACCTGGCTTTCCTCCCGGAACACTCTCGTTGCTCCTGTCCCAGCCCGTGCCTTCACTGGCACTGTTTTTTTGGTTTGTTTGGGTTTTGGGGTTTTTTGTTTAAGTTTGTTATCCGTAAATTTGGATATTTAACATTTAAAAATGTGTCTTCAGTGATGTTTCGACATTCTGATTTTACGCCTCCCCCATGCAAGTGTGGATGCAGAATTAGTACTATGAATGACACTTGGTGATGCGGACTCGAGCAGGGTGTGACTTACCCTTTGATTTTTTTGTCCTGAGAGTTTGCACTCTTGGGTTCCCTGTGGTGGCATCCACCGTTTGCTTGGTCCGTGACCTTTGAAGAGAAGGCACCTTGTTGTGCCTGTTCCTCCTCATTAGGTGGCGTTCCTCGCCCCGCCCTGCCTGGTCGAGTGATTGGTTTGGTTACTTTAACTTTGTGCATTTAATGCAGATGTGAGGATGGGTAGAGCAGCTGTGCCTTTTAATGAGTTGTCATTAAAAAATAAAAATAAAAATCCCGAATCCTTAAAACTAAGCAAGGCGCTATTTGCTTTATTATTTCAGAGTTCCTATAAATCCTGAGCTCCTATGAGAGTTTGAGTTGGATTCTCTCTGTATAATCCTGCTTACTTACAATCTTCAAGGCACTGAGCTTTCTCTAGCTGTGCAGCCGCGAGCTGCACGCCAGCTGAGCTGCGCCCAGGCTGAGTACAGCTGCTGCTGCTGTGCGAGGCCTGCTCCGTGCAGCCCCCCTGGGGAGTAGGGGTGCTCCCGCTCAGTCTGCAGCCTCTTCCTTCGACCGCAGACCGAGACTTTTGGGTGTTGGGGCCGTAAGCACACGTTGCTTTCCCAGGACGCCCAGCGTCTTCAGACTAGCAGTGCGCCTCACTCCCCCGACGGTGCTGTTTCAGGACACCTACCGGAGGCGGCAGATGCAGCGCACCATCACCCGGCAGATGTCCTTTGATCTGACCAAGCTGCTGGTGACAGAGGACTGGTTCAGTGACATAAGTCCACAGACTATGAGGAGGTTACTCAACATTGTTTCGGTGACAGGTGACTTGTTTCTCACTGTCTTCCTGTAGAGAATGAGCTCTAACATTAACGGAGCAGTTCAGTCTCCGAGGCAGGGCGTGCGCTGTGCTCACACGTCGCCACAGCTGCATTTGGGTTTATCTGCACTGCCTGTCTTTCGTAAAGCCAGTGTTCACTTTGACAACAAAAGTCAGCTGTCAGTTGTGCGCTCTGACTTTAAAATGTGAGGATTTAAAAAATCTGATCTGCCTCAGGCTAACTTGGGTACACGGTAAAGACCCTGCCACGGGTCTAGCAGGCCGACCCCCTCCAAGGAGAAAGCTTGCATGAATAAGCAGAGGGGCTGCGGGGTGCGGGCCTGGGGATGCGCAAAGAACCGGGTGGGGGAGCATGTCTCTCAGTATTCGGGAGAGGACTAATTCACTCCTGTGGGCGGGACTTTTAAGAACTAAGTGAATGAATTTTATAAACACAGTGTAACTCACCTAAAAATGAAAGTGTGGGGTCACACGTTCACGCATGGTAAAAACAAGAAGGGACCGGCACGTTTGGGCTGGTTCATGGCCTGGCAGCTGTCCTGTCCCAGGTGTGCCCATGTCCTGCTGTGTGGCCGTGGGCCGCAGCATGACCATCTACACACAGCGCTGCGTGTGCCTGGTCAAAGCCGTGCGATCGGCGTAGCCGCGGTGGGAAACCACGCAGTGGGAAATAAAAACCTACGCTAGGAGTGGCCAGGATTGGTGTGAGCCCAGGAGCTTCCCAGGAGAGCTTCTGGGCTGTAGAAGCTGTGTATGTAGCTGGTCTGCATGTGTTGTGTAAATTAGATGGCAGATTTTAAAGATTTAAAGTTAAATTATTTGTGAATATGCCAAATGTTTTGCTTAGCACAGCATCACACATCTGTTCACTTTAAAATGTTCTGTGCTCCTTCCAGGGCGATTGCTGAGAGCCAATCAGATTAGTTTCAACTGGGACCGGCTGGCGAGCTGGATCAACCTGACCGAGCAGTGGCCGTACCGCACCTCCTGGCTCATCCTGTACTTGGAGGAGACTGAAGGTGTTCCAGACCAGATGACATTGAAGGCCATCTATGAGAGGTACTTCGATCTCTTTGTACTTAATTCTGTCTTAGATTGAGTTGACTTTTCAGAAAAAAGTTCATGCATTTAAAGCAAAATGAATACAAAATGTTATGTATATAATGGACACTTCCAAATTCAACTAATGATTCTCACTAATTCCATTATACTTTTGGAGTTGTATTAGCACAAGTATATATTACGTCGTATAAAACTTACAGCTTTGTCCTGGCTGGTGTGCCTCAGTGGATTGAGCACTGACTGGCCTGCAGACTAAAAGGTCGCTGGTTCAATTCCCAGTCAGGGCACATGGTTGGGTTGTGGACTAGGCCCCCAGTAGGGGATGCAAGAGCCAGCCAGTTGATGTTTCTCTAACACGCAGGATGTTTCCCTCCCTTCGTCCCTCCTTTCCCCTCTCTCTGAAAATAAATTAATAAAATATTTTTAAAAATAAAATTTATAGCTATATTTGGATATATTTGCCCCTTTTCATTGTAACCTATGTGATAAAATGTTTAATAGTCCTATTGGCTTTATGAATTTATATGTAAAAAGTACCATGCTTAAAACATTATTATTTGTTTCCATTGTATTTTTTATTCTAAGTGTCTTCATAGAATATTAAGGCAGTTACATTTTCCAAATCATTAATGCAAGTATTTTCTCAGCTTTATATCTGAAGGGTTTTAGGAACTGTGAGTACTGATTGGAAAACATTCTTTGCATTAAATAATGAAGAAATGTATTGTTCTTTTCTATTCAGACATTTGAAATACTTTTAAAATTTCTACTTCTGATAAATTACTTTTTTTTTTTTAAAGATTTTATTTATTTATTTTTAGAGAGAGGAGAAGGGAGGGAGAAAGAGAGGGAGAGAAACAGCAATGTACGGTTGCCTCTCACATGGCCCTCACTGGGGACCTGGCCTGCAACCCAGGCACGTGCCCTGACTGGGAATCGAACCAGGACCCTTTGGTTCCCAGCCTGTGCTCAATCCACTGAGCTACACCAGCCAGGGCTGATTACATTTTTTGAAAGACATGCATTTAAGGTTCAGTGAAATGTCAAGTGTGTAAAATATCAGAACTGAAAATATAATCGTTTTTGTTCACCAGAATACTTAATACCTTCAAAGTTTTCAGTTGCTACTCTAAATAAACCATCTCTTAGAAAAAATTACAAAGGAACTATACAATTTTATAAAACTCAGTAAAATTGAAACTACTATTTTGTACCTGTAAATGAAATATTAAATCTAACAAAGCATTTAGTTTGTAGTTCATATATTAAAAAAGATTTCAAATTTTCATTCCCTGGAATATTGTCAGCATATGATTTTCCTTACTTTCCTATTCCCATTTTTTGAATACATGATTTATTTAATATTTTTTACGTAGATAACCAGTTCTGAAATTATAGGGGATGGTTGTAGGATAGTCTACAGATTTGAGCTCATTGTGATTTTTCTGTGTTATTTATGCTCAATTCAATCAGTTGTTTGAACCCAGGGCGGGTGTTCCAGTAGGTGGCAGTGATGCGTAATTGCCAAAGGCCTCTAGCTTTGCGTCTGCCCTTTGACGGTATAGAAATCTCGTGAGATATGTGATTGGTATGTTTCCTAAATGAACATGTGCATTATAACACAGATACTGAGTAATTATGAACGTTTGCTAGATGAGCAGAGGTATTATAAAACAGTTAAAATAATTTTTTTAAAGTTTCAACTTAACGATAATTCACATCAGTATAGTGGGATCTACTTTTTGTGTGGTTATTTTTATACAAAGCCCTAATTAGCGCGGACAGGTGGTCCTTTGACACCTTACTCTATCCCTGAGACATTGTTGTTATTTATTTATTTTTTTCTTTGAACAAGAGATCATCTCATTTATTATTCACAAGCACTTATAAGGCAGGTATCATTATTCTCATTTTTTGGTTATATATTTTATTGATTATGCTATTACAGTTGTCCCATTTTCCCCTCTTTATTCCCCTCCACCCTGCATACCACCTCCCTCATTCCCCCCTCTTTAGTTCTTGGCCATGGGTTATATGCATAAGTTTTTTGGCTTCTACATTTCCTGTGCTGTTCTTAACCTCCCCTTGTCTATTTTCTGCCTACCATTTATGCTACTTATTCCCTGTACCTATTTCCCCTCTCTCCCCCTCCCACTCCCCTGTTGATAACCCTCCATGCCTTATATAAATCCCTTTAACATTTCATATAATAAAGGCTAGATGATGATGAACTCCTTGAACTTGAGCTTATCTGAGAAGCACTTTATCTGCCCTTCCATTCTAAATGTGAATTTAGCTGGATAGAGTATTCTTGGATGCAGGTCCTTGCCTTTCATGACTTGGGATATTTCTCTCCAGCCCCTTCTTGCCTGTAAGGTCTCTTTTGAGAAATCAGCTGACAGTCTTATGGGCACTCCTTTGTGGGTAACTGTCCCCTTTTCTCTTGCTGCTTCTAAGATTCTCTCCTTATTTTTAATCTTGGGTAGTGTGATTATGATGTGTCTTGGTGTGTTCCTCTTTGGGTCCAACTTTTTTGGGACTCTCTGAGCTTCCTGGACTTCCTGGAAGTCTATTTCCTTCACCAGATTGGGGAAGTTCTCCTTCATTATTTGTTCAAATAAGTTTGCAATATGTTACTCTTCCTCTTTTCCTTCTGGTACCCCTATAATTCAGATGTTAGAATGATTAAAGATGCCCTGGAGATTCCTAAGCCTCTCCTCATTTTTTTGAATTCTTGTTTCTTCATTCTTTTCTGGTTGAATGTTTTTTTTTTTCCTTCTGGTCCACACCGTTGATTTGAGTCCCAGTTTCCTTCCCATCACTATTGGTTCCCTGTACATTTCCCCTTATTTCTCTTAGCTGTAGCCTTCATTTTTTTCATCTAATTTGCAACCAAATTCAACCAATCCTGTGAGCATCCTGATTACCAGTGTTTTGAACTGTGCATCTGATAGGTTGGCTATCTCTTCGTGGCTTAGTTGTATTTTTTCTGGAGTTTCTATGTGCTCTTTCATTTGGGCCATTTTTTTTCTCAGTGTGCCTGTTACTATAAGGAGCGGAGCCTTAGGTGTTCACCAGGGCGGGGCAGCCCACATAGTTGTGTTGTGATGCTGTATGGGGCAGGGGTCCGAGAGGGAACAATGGCGCTTGCTCTGCTCTCTGCCTGCTTTCAGTCACTTCCCCCGCTACCCACAAGCAAATGGGGCCCTTCTGTGCTGATTCCTGGGTGGGTGGGCTTGTGCACGTTTTGTGACCCTGTGGGCTTCTCCAATGAACTCTCCTGTGAGGCTGGGAGTTCTTCCCACTGCCGCCCCAATCCCCGCAGGTGTTTTCAATCGGTGGTTTGAGGTTTTGTTTCCCAGCGATGGTGGGTTGTGCGGTCTGTTTTGTTCCCCAGCTTTTCCTCCCGGTTTATCTGTGTGCGAATGTGGGATCATCAGCTCCACCAGTTCCGCCCCGCTGGGTCCAGGCCCACAGGGCAGCTGCAGCGTTGTCCGCCCCGCTCCACTGATCGCCTTCTCGCTGAGCTCTCCGCCCCGCCTCCCGGTCTGGATGACCTGTCGTCTTTAACTCCTTGGTTGTCGGACTTCCACTCAGTTCGATTTCCTGTCAGTTCTGGTTGGTTTTTGTTTTTAAATTGTTGTTCCTTTTTGGTTGTGTGAGCAGGCACAGTGTGTGTACCGATGCCTCCACCTTGGCCGGAAGTCCTCACATTGTTGTTGTTTTTGTGTAAACAGAAATATATCGGAGAAAAAGGATAAGCCTTCATTTAGGAACTGTGAGCCGATTCTTAGGTTTCATTTTGCCCGAGAGCCATGCACTTGGTCTCAGGACCTTGGCAGACCGGGAAGA
The DNA here is from genome assembly GCA_004026765.1 of Micronycteris hirsuta. Classification (NCBI taxonomy): domain Eukaryota; kingdom Metazoa; phylum Chordata; class Mammalia; order Chiroptera; family Phyllostomidae; genus Micronycteris; species Micronycteris hirsuta. The sequence continues at coordinate 35,974 of PVJI01002072.1, forward strand.
GAGCTGGCTGTCTCACCGGCCACCCCGGGGTGCGGGTTGGGGGCAGAGGCTGCTCGAGTTGGAAGCGGCTCCTTGCGGCCCTTGCCCCAGCACACCCTCCTCGGCGCCGGCCGGCCGCTCCATGCAGGAGTGGCCCTCAGGGTCTTTGCAGCTCAGAGAGGTGCTCAGAGTGGTGCTGTGTTGTTAGCCAGACAAGTGTGGCTCAGAAAGTTCAGAAGTTTGCAAAGCCCCTCAGCTCTTACCTAGCCAAGCTCTTTCTGTCCGTCTTCGTGAGCACTTTACACGTAAACTCCCCGCGCCCACCCAGTCAGTGAGGTGGGCGTAGCAGGGATAGCAGGAGGAGGAGGGACATTGATGGGAGGGAGAGACACCTTGTGCTTACCTCTTGTGCACCCCTGGCCGGGGACCAAACCTGCCCCCCAGGCTTGTGCCCTGACTGGGAATTGAACCGGTGACCTTTCCATTTGCAGGAAACGCCCAACTCACTGAGCCACACCGGTCAGGGCTCTGCTTACTTTTTTTCTGGGATGATGGCAGGAAGACAGATACAAAGAGGATGAGGACTAATTTGATCTTATTTTAGAAATTATCATTTGAATATAATATGTCTTCCTGAAATCTTGCCTCTTTTTAAAGAAGCTGATAAATTTAATAAAAGATTTAAAAATAAAAAGATAACTTAAATTTTTGTAGGGGGGTATTTCGTTCAAGTAAACATAGATCATTATATGTTGGAGGTATATATACGTGACTTCTTTTGGCCGTTTAATTAACCCACTGTTGTAGACTTCAGCCCTTGGTGGGCTTGCCGTCTCTGAATGGGCTGGACTCGGGGTGACTGTGAGATGCTTTTTGTTTTTGTTTTTTAAATAAATGAGTATATCTTATATGCCTACCAATGCTTGCAAAGAATGTATTGTGGATACTCTAAGGAAGAGAAAAAGACAATGTAGTAAGAACCTTTGAGCATTCCTGAAGAAATTGACTCAAAATAATTCAATTTAAGATGATTTAAATGAAAAACTGTGGGAAGACAATTTGACCAACATACTGAAAAATCATATGTTGGAGGATGTTAAAATAATGTCAGCGACTGCTTCTGTGAGCTGCAGGTGAGCTCGTCAATGCTACTGTTTGTCGTCTGAATAATAAAAAGTTTTGTTTACAGCAGACAAAAGCAGCGGTATGTAATTGATATCCATTTATTTTATTAAAGAAATCTGATTTGGTAAAAACAATCAGAAAATAGTATTTTTAACATTGGTAGTAAAAGTTTTTAATCCATAAAAAGCCTCATTTATTTTTATGGCAATTTGTAACACATCTGCCTGCTTTATTCGGCTGGAAAAGAAAATGTTGGTTCTTGGTGTTTGGTGAAATTGCTTTGTTAAATTATTTTCTAAATCGTTCAACTTTTAACAAATGACATTTGATACTAACACTGGAAAGCAATTTCAGCTAATTTAGTAGATCCCTCTATAAACCATTGGAACATTAAGATGACATACTGTTCATTCAAGATTATTTTAATTGGTACAATTATTGTAATTTTCTTGCAATTATGTGTTGAGCTAAAAGCTTTTGTCTGTATCATTTGAGGTTTTTTTTTGTTAACATACATTTAGTAAAAAGAAAGGGAGTAAAATAAAAATTGTAGATAAAGATTTTCTGTCTTTTTATCATAGCGTTTTAGACAACCATGAAAGTGTTTTAGCTGTGAGACTTTATTTCTAGTATTATTCAGTAAGCACTTTAAGCAATGATAGAGGTTTTGAAAAGATCAATTTTAAGAGTTTTCTTGAAGATGATGTTTAACGTTCTTGTTTTGACACTGCTCAAGGAGTCTTTTACTCAGGATGATATATGGTCAGAATAATTTTGTGATAAGGATAATACCAATCTTTATTTTGTTACTAGATTTTTATTTTATTTTATTGTTAAAGATTTTATTTATTTAGTTTTTAGAGAGGGTAAGGGAGAAAGAGAGGGAGAGAAACATCAGTGTGCAGTTGCCTCTTGTGCTCCCCCTATGGGGGACCTGGCCAGCTACCCAGGTATGTGCCCTGACTGGGAATTGAACCAGCGGCCCTTTGGTTCGCAGGCCAGCTCTCAATCCACTGAGCTACTCCAGCCAGAGCACTAGATTTTGATTTTTAAGACAATTGAATAAGTTTTGAGAGAGCCTGAGAATGGTAGCCATCTTTAATTTCATTGAAATAACTATTTGTTTAATTGACACTATAGACATCTAGTTCATAACATTTGTATTAAATTCAGTATCTTTAAATTATTCAAATAGTGGTATTTCTGCACTTAAGACATTTTTATAATAAAACATCGTCTCATGATATTTCTTCCTCATTTTTAGCCATATTTTTCATAAGCTTAATTCGATCACTCCTAGGTTGTCCCACGCCTCTCCCAGCTCTCCCTAACCACCTTCCTGTCTCCTTCACCTTCTGGGGGACCGTCAGCCGTTCCCCAGGCCCCGGGACATGGCCCAGGTTAAGCACGAGTTGGTGTCCTTGCAGGGGAGATGGGGCACTCCTTAGTTTACATTGGTGCAGAGGTCTTCGCCTTCAGAGCACAAAGTGTGTCCTTTGTACTGGTGATTTTTCTCTTAATTCAGATTTGAGATACTATAGATGCTTATTCCACACACTGTTTCATGCTGTTTTGTTTTTTATGTATGCAGTTCAGGATCTTAACGCAGTTCTGTCTTCTTGATGTGATGTGACTTCTCTGTAGGTGTTCATGCTGTCATCAGTCAACATTTATTACATTACTCTCGTGTGCAGTTATTGGTTTCCCCTTCATTCCCAAAACGCACTTGCTCTAATGTATGTGTAATGTAAATGCTTTATTCAGCACTTTAATGTTTTATCAGTAGCTTTCTCTCTTTATAATGATGGCCTGATCTTTGCCAATCATGAGCTAATCCTCCATATAGGAGAGGAAGCTAAGCAGGTTTGTGGAAAAAAATATCTGAAGTAGAAATCGCCTTTTATTTGGATAGACATAAATAGCATTTGTGTATTTGTCAGGGTTATCCTGAGGGTTGAGCCTTCACACTGTGAACAGAGACGCCTGTAATTGGATGTAGTGTCGACAGTTAAAACATGTGCACCTGGTGGTGTGTTGTTTATTTGTATCTATTGTCTTTGTGGAAAGTAATTAGAAAATCCAGTTCCTAAAGATAAATAAAGGCGAAGAGCAGAATGTGTTAGTTTATTTTGCTGTAGCTACAAATCACGTCTGCTTCTGTTTTTTTGGAGGAAAGAAGTGGCACGTGTTAAACTAGACCTGTGTCGCTGTCCTCTGAGTTTGTGTATTTCTGCATCGTGCCCCTTCTCTGCGTTGCCGTGGCCACCAGGCTCGCAGCAGCACCTGAACGTGCCAGGGAAATCCAGGGGTGGGGGCTGGCGTGCGCGTACTCATTCTGAGCAGAACTGTCGAGCCCCTGTTGGGCCAGGCGCCCTTTTAGGAGCCAGACGCAGGCCCGTGCCCTCAGGAGCTCACGCTGCATGGGGTGATGGATGATAACGTCTGCTGTCTGTGACTGCACAGCATGTCAGGAGGTGACAGGCGCTGTGGAGAAATGAAAAGTAGGCCAGAGTTAGGGAGGCAAGGAGCCCAGGCTCCGAGGACTGGGAGGCTCAGCCAGCCCTCCCCGAGGAGGGAAGTGTTGAGGAAGGACTGGAAGGAGGCGAGAGAAGTAGCCACGCAGGTGCCTCCGGCAGCAGGTGTCAGCAGAGGGAAGTTTGGACAGAGGTCCTGGGTGGCCAGAGGGGACTCGGTGAGGGCGGGAGTCAGAGGTGAGGTCAGGGAAGTTGGGATGCGGGGCTTAAACAGCTTTCGGAGGACCCTCATCCAGACTTTGGCTTGGGCCCGGGTAAAGTGAAGGCCCACTGCCTCTGTGCTCAGTTTGCTCTCGGGTGCCTGTCACATGGTCCTGTCATGTAGTCCAGCCCGGGGTAGGGGGCCTTGATGACTGACCTGAGGGAATGTGCTGTGAAGCTCCTGTGCGGGGAGGGCGTGGGGACGGGTCTGGGTGGGAAAAGGAGGGTCGGTGAGAGCTGCGCAGGAAGTCGTGGCAGGCCCACGGTGCGGCGACCTGAGTGGTGGGTGGGAGTGGCGCGCAGGGGGAGGCGGCCCGCAGTCCTAGTCCTGCTGCAGCGTCCGGAGGAAGCCGGTCTCTCTGCACCTCCGCAGGGACTCAGGGCTAGTGTCCCTGTGAGTCTCTCCTTTGCAATAGTTTCTTGTTCCTTAAGATACTTTATCTTTATTTTCTATTAAAATGATGCTTTTATACACCTACTTTCTGGATCATTTTTAAAATTGCCTTTTCCCCTCTTGGGCTTTCCAAGGAAACACTAAATTTGACTTGTGAGTAGTGTAAGATGGGAATGGTCACCTTTGCATATCAGGAGGATGAGGAGCAAAAATCGGCCAGAGTTCTGTCTCCAGGAACTGGCTCACCCGGAGTTCCAGACAGCCTGGGCCTGGCCCAGCCCTGCTCCTGCCTCCTCCCTGGGGCTCCCCCTTCCTTCCCGAGCTTGTGTCTCTGGCCCACTCCCCGCTCCCACCCCATCCGTCTGGCCTCATCTTCCATGCCACTGCCCCAAGAAGCCTTTGTAACCAGGCGTGCCCTGCTCTCCAAGATTGTATTAGATGTGTTCCTTAAACACCTGCCATAGTTAGCCTGTTCTAAATATTCGCAATGCTACTTCTTCAATATTTGTTTCCTGAATCAGACTGTTAGCTTCCTGGACTGTAACTTCCTTAAACCTTGCTGAGCCCTGGCTGGTGTAGTTCAGTGGATTGAGCGCGGGCTGGGAACCAGAGGGTCCCGGTTCGATTCCCCGTCAGGGCACATGCCTGGGTTGTGGGCCGAGTCCCCAGTGAGGGCCATGTGAGAGGCAAGCATACATTGCTGTTTCTCTCCCTCTCTGTCTCCCTCCCTTCCCCTCTCTCTAAAATAAATAAATAAAATCTAAAAAAAAAAACAAAAAAAAACCTTGCTGAATTCCTTTCTTCTAGACATTCTTGGCATAGGGTGGTCACCAGTGGTCATTTCTGGAAGAGTGAAGCAGCGTGGTGCTGACCCTTGGACTGAGAAAAGCATGGGTTGGGGGAAGGTGGGAGATGAGAAGCCAGGGCTCGTTTTGAAAAGAATGCTGTTCACATAGGCCCCTGTCCTGTGGTTCTGAAAGGCGGGTCGGCTGCCTCCTTTGCTGTCGCTCCAGTGTGCCGGGGTCAGGCATGCTGTGCCTGGGGTCAGGCACGCCATACTCGGGACAGAGTGGGGATCACCCGCTTCAGCCAACACCTGGGACTTTCTGCCTCGGGTCAGGTGACAGAAAATCAGGTTTTCTAGGCATTGCCCTGCGACTGTCAGTTCAGATTCATGGTTGACGGTTTCCCGCAGTTACCCTCCCTTCGTGAGCGTGTCATCTGCAGCCACTGCGCCGTCCGCACTCCTTCGGGAGGCAGGGCGCTCTCTCTCCAGGGTGTGTTTGTAGGGTGTGGACAGCACTGGGACTCAGCTGGACTCCATTTTTGTTCTGTCAGACAGTTTGACTGTGTTCATTAAACAAATACTTATGAAGCTTACTATGGGCAGGGCACATGCTAATGAGAGTCCTGGCTAGTATTACCTGAGCCGTCAATACACGCCGGGCATTGGGTTCCCCTCGACCTCCGTGCATTTGTAATACTGGAGGCACAGAGCTGTGTTCACGAAGACCACCCACTGGGCCTGGTGTGGCCATCTGTGACTGCACAGCTCTTAGAAATGCAGGCCTAGACTGCTTCTGTTTTTATGTCCAGATATTTTTTATTCATTTTCAAATGAAATTTTGGAATCATTTATTATGTATCAGTGAGAATGTAAGAGCAGATAGAAATTTTTCCAGAGCATTGAATTTATCTTTTCTGTAAGATGCAAAACCTCTTAGCAACACATGTAAAACCCCAGATGAATGCTGTGTTCAGTTCTGTCGTTTCTAGTCACTGCAGCGGGTTTGTGCGGAAAGCCGGAACTCCGCGGTCGCATTTAGCATGCAGACAGCTGTGTGTCTGTCTGTCTACGCCTTTATGCTGTTCTCATGGGTGCCAAGTGGCTGCAGTTCTCTCCCAGGTAGCATTCAATAGCTGTTAATAGGGTAAAGTTGGTTTTTAAAATACATTCTCATTTAAATTTGTCATGATGCCATTTTTAGTGTTTTATGCTAATGTAGAACAAAGAAAGAATTTTAAATGTTCCAAAGTTCTGTTCTAACTTCAGCATGAAAAACTCAAGTGTATTCACTAAGGCTATTTGAAAACAGAAATAGCAAAATCAGTTTCTCTAATCTGTTTTTTAATATGTAAAAAATAATTACCCTTGAGATTTAGTTTATTTTATAGTATTATACATGTTTACATTTAAAAAATAAATTTGATTATTGAAGGATTCAAACATCAAAAATTTAAATATGCTATTAAAGATCAAGTAGAGATTTTTTTTCCCCTGAACTTATCTTTTCAACAGGGGTTTGTGATCTCAGAATTTCAAGTCAAAATATTTTTATATTTTTCACAATAGGAGAATAAGCAAAAGTAACCTACAACCGAAATGCTTGCTCATGGACGCACGCAGACGAGGTGCTCGTCAGCAACACCCCGGAAGCCCACAAGGTGGCGGTGTCTCCCGGGGAGCGGCACGGGCACTATGGGCGGGGACACGCGACCAACAGCGTGTCCATTCCTGTTCATAGCAGGACAAAGAAGACACTGAGTTTAACGAATGTTTTAAACTCTCAAGTTACGTTTCCATTTCCATCTGTTTTACAGAATGGTTTCACAGGACATGTATAAGCCCTGAGAATCAAGATTGTAGGCAAATGAATAATTATCTAATCCTATGGCATAGTTTTGATTAATTTTAATAGTACCTTTTCCTCCTAAAATTCTTTTAAATTAACTTTTGGGGAAAGGGTGAATATGAAAAAAGAGAAGTTTCTAAAATTGATCTTACAAAGTTGCATTTATATTAAAAAACAGTAAGTCCTGAGCACTGTGGAGTGGGGTTCTGTGCTCGCGGGCGCATGTCCGTCTTTGAGGTGCCGGTGTGAGAGAGGCGCGCTCCTGGGCGGCGCGCGTGCAGTGCAGGCCGCCGTTCTCTGCGCCGGGACTCTGAGTCCCGAAGCGCTTGCTTTCCTTGCATGCGTCCCGTCAAACTGGCAGAGGTGTGTTAAGGGCGGCAGCACCGTGAACATGCGTTGTCACTTGGTAGCACCTTGTGTGATGAGTGCCTCTCAAACCGCTCAGGATCGGACTTCGTTTACTTGCGCTGGGGTATTTTTAACGCCATGCCATCGTGTAAACTCTCGATGTGAGGCGGCGGGCTTTGCCTCTTCTAATGACAGATGCCGTTTCCGTACTGAGGCAGCTGTGAGTCCTGTCGCCTCCCCTAACCTCCTTGCTGGTCCCTCCGCCACTGCGGCCTGAAGGGACTGCTTGTCGTCTGAGTCGCTCTGCTGGGACCCTTGCCTGCTGGCCACTGGGTGGGCGTCACACCGCCGCACACTGCTGCTCGGGCTTTTCCCTGAAGCAGGATGGATGTAAATGAACTGATTTAAATTGTAGCGCCTCCTCGTACATCCAGGTAGTGAGACAGATGGGCTGCTCTGAAGAGGATTGACTTAAAGCGCATACATGGTTTGCCATGCTGCACTGGTTTAGATGGCTCTCTGTTTCTCTACTCAGGCTTGGTAATATAATATCAAGAAAATTCTAAATCCTAACTAGATGCAAACGTTCCCAGTTTTTAAACTTGCTTTGCCTGGTGAGATGTTTGTAGTTAACCTGATGCAGAAACTTGAAAGGTTAGGTGGGGATTTTGCCTCATGGGTGAGTCACCAATGTGATCTTAGAGAGTCACCCATTTCTGATGACCGGTGGAAGTGTTGGGCCTGCCTCTCGCCTGGGCCCAGGCCCCTGGGTCACTAATCATCACGAGGCTTCTCCCCGGTTTCTACAGTCTGCACTCGGGCATGGGGGGAGGGGGGCTTGCCTGTGTGACTCTGTGAACAGAAAAGTGTTGGCCTGGATTAAAAGATAAACAATAAAGGAGTTTACATTTGCATGGGAAGGTGGGGGAGAAACTTTATTTCTAAGTCTGCAAAAAACTGATACCAAAAAAACAGGTGACCTGGCAGCATAGCCGTATTGTGTGCCGGCCTCCTTCAGTGTCTTCACATGTAGTAAGTAACATTCTGTTTCACCACGTGCATGTTTTCATCTTCCAGTTGCTGAGGACATTCAGCGTTCCTGTGTATTAACCTCAGGCATAGTGGTTAGACAGTTACGTAATTTACAGATAGGTCTAGTGCCCACCCGGCAGCAGCCGTAATTATTGCTGTATTATTGACTGGATTCCCTGTGCAGTACTTTACATTCTCGTGAGCATTTTGTAGCAAGTTAGCTCTGCCAGTGATTTCCGTGGCCACTGAGACAAGTACTTTCATGGTTTGTGTTATTGAACCCTAATTAAACTGTCTTTAACCACCTCCGACAAACACGTGAAACACTGGAAATCAGAAACAGATCAACCTGAAGGTTCGGTGTGATTGTGTTCTCGGTGTGCACATGTGCTGTGTTGTGCCCTAGTATTGTCCCTGAATGGGACGCCCCGAAAATGCAACCTGGCTTTCGTCAGCTCTGAAAGTAGTTGTGGGGAGGACACTGGGCCCGTGCACCCTGGAGAGCAGCCCCGGCCACCCAAGCGGGAGCCTGTTGCTTCCCCTCTGCCCAGCTCTTGGCCCCACCGAGTGCCGTTGTGCACTCAGCACCGCCTTCTGCGAACACTGCTCAGTTAAAGGTCCGAGGACGTGGGAAGATTCCTGTGTTCATGGGTGGGAGACTGAACATCACGGTGTTAGCATTACCCAGAGCGATCCACCAGTGCAGTGCAACCCTCCCGAAGTTCCAGTGGCCTTTTAGGGCAGAAACAGAAACCTGACCTTCAAGTTCATGTAAATTACAAGGGAACCAGAGTAGCCGAAACCATCTCAAAAAAGACCAAGTTGGAGAACTCTCAACCTCACAGCGTATTACAGAGCAGCAGCAGTGCAAGCAGCATGGCGCCAGCACACGGGTGTCGACCGATGCGCGGGCGTGCGAGTCCGGAGTGAACCCCTGTGTGTCTGTGGCCAGTGGAGCTTTGGCAGGGGCTGCAACTCCATTCAACGGGGGAGAGGTTAATCTCTTCCGCAACTGGCGCTGGGACCACTAGGTAGCCGCAGGCAAACAGAGTGACGTTCGACCCATGCCACAAAAATGAACTCAGATGGGTCATTCTGCACTTTCCCAAGATTTCTATATCAGAAAGTATAATTGAAGTGAAAAGTATTATTATCATTTTTCAAAGACTTTATTTATTTTTAGAGAGAGGGGAAGGTGGGGAGAAAGAGAGGGAGTAGAAACATCAGTGTGTGGTTGCCTCTTGTGTACCCCGCCCTGGGGACCCAGCCTGCAACTGGGAGTCGCACCTGCAACCCTTTGCTTTGCAGGCTGGCACTCAGCCACTGAGCCACACCAGCCAGGGCAGAAGCGAACATTATTGTAACAGGATAAGCTCATCGGGAACAATGCGTCTTCTCCCGCAGTTTGTTTACCCTGCAAGCACTTACTGTGGGAAAGGCACAAGGCAGGGGCTGCACTGGGCCCTGGAGATCCGTGGTGAATCAAACCCTGCTGCCCCGACGCCGACAGAGTTTGTGGGACTCACAGTCTGGGGGGAGACAGACGGGAATGGAACAGTGCCACTGATGGCTGCAACGTGCCACTTGTGCTGTGTGGCATGCATGAGAGTGTCTGTCCTCGGAGGGCTTGTACTAGAGGGGAGCCACCTGGACACCCGTGGGGGTGGGGGCGGCCCTGAAGGGGGTGGAGCTGAGCTGCAGAGGGTGAGTGGGCGTTAACTCCCTTAGGACGTTAGGAGGGAGGGGAGAGGCAGTCAGCTTCTGTCCAGGGTTCCGGCTGTCTTCCCCCAGGTGGGGGGCGGGGCGCTCAACGAGGCTACCCTTTCGTCTTTGTTTCTGACCCTAGGTGGCAGCGCAGGGCGGCTGTGTGCTGCCTGCTCCGCCTGTCTCCCAGAGCCTCGGAAGTGCTCTTTGCACTGACCCGATTTATCAGCACGGGGGCATTCACAGGGGAGAGGGTTGCAAAGTCTGCTGGAAGTCAGGTTTGTCGCATGGTGGTGAAATTCTGGGGCAGTTACGAGTTTTTCCTGTTTAAAATTTTAAAGAAATTTTATCTTAATTTTAACCTCTTATGATTAATGACATTTTAGCAGCTACTTTTAGATAAAGCGTGATAAATAATGCCATCTCCATAAATTATGCTCTTAGAACCTGTTTATATTTTGATTTTAAATAGAATTTTTGGCCATGTAATTTAAAACTTCATTTTGAATCGAAGTAATATGAATGGCTTATGTAATTTCTGCCAAGGCATTAATATGGACTTTTTATAAGCCACTGTCATTTATAATCAAAATGCTTTTAATTTATACTGATGTTGGCATTAACAAGCACTGCTAGATTGCTTTTAGGCGTACTAGGAGCTCAATCCCGCCTGAGGTTTAATAGTGCTTTCTGTGGTCCATTTAACTGGAAGCTACTTTAATTCACGTGACTCATAATGCCGGGAATGTAAATTCACTCTTAATTGAAAAGTGAAGTTATTTAAATTCTTTAAATACTAACCTTTGGAAAAATATCTGGAAAAAAAAATAAAGGCACATATGATTTTGGTGGCCCACTGCCAAAAGCTTGTCATTTACGTAAGCCCCTCTTTCGGGAGCGAGCAGAGTGCGAGGTGCTGAGCGTGAAGGTCAGGATGGGGACTCCATGTGGAAAGCAGCAGAGGACCCGTGGCTGGCGAGCAGCAGCGTTGCTCTCACGTCAGGAGCGCTGCTCACACGCGCGCACCCGCAGAGCTGGTGTGGAAGTTCAGTTACTTCGTTTCACGAGACTTGTCAGCCGTGTGTCTCTGTCTGCATCTTTCCAGCTTCTCTTCTGAGTATTTTATGCCACGCTCCTGAAACGTGAAATACCTTAACTGTTTGTGCTCTGATTTGGGGCCACTTCTGCAGATGACCCTGAGCTGCTGTTCTCCAGATCTTCTGTCTCACTTTGAATATTCTTAATGATCAGATTCCGTGCAGTTTTAGCATGGGGTAATCCCGCTTCAGAGGGCTCTTCTGCTTCGTGCCTATGTGCCCGAGTCTGTGGAAGGGACTCTGGAAATTTATTAAGGCAACATTGCTGCCCTTAGTTTCTCACTGGTTCCCTAGTCTTTTCACCTTTGCCAGTTTTGTTCTCTGGATTTTCCCTCATAGCTTGTCAGATTTGGCTGGTAGCCCGATACGGGTCCTTGCAGAACGGTGCTCGTCCCGAAGAGACAATGGAGCAACAGCTCGTACTAGAGCGAGGTCCCCTGCACTCATTGAAGGGCTTGGGAGCGCTTACTGCTCCCCCGGAACTGTGCTCAGTAAAACCTAGCCGGTGATAGCCTCGACTGATTGGGAGCTGAGTGTTTCGAAGATAGCTCCAAATGTACCATGATTTTTAAGTAGCTTTATGAGATATAAGTGATGTATACTGACAGATTAAAATTGTACAACTCCACAAGTTTTGAGACATGTTTGTATTTACCACAAAACCACCACCACCCTAGGAGAGTGGACGCATCTGTCACTGCAGAAGCCTCCTGCTGTTCCTTCGGAGTCCCTTCCGGGCTCCTGTCTCCCCTCAGCCCTGGCTTCACAGGGAGCCCTTGTCTGCACTCTCCAGTCCCCGGTGGTAGGTGGCGAAGGCCTGCTGCGTGCATGCCCTAGGGCTGCTCCTTTCTCTTGGTGCAGTGCACTGGGGCGGTGATGCGTGTTCGTGCGAGCATCGACGGCTCCCCCCTTTCCTGGGGTGTCCACTGTGTGGGCGCACCGCAGTCAGCTCTCTCCCCCTCTGTCCGTGGGCATTCGGGTCGCTCCCAGTTCTCTGCTCCTTGTATCTTAAGCTGCCTTTCGCGTTTTCTCCCTCCATTTCTCTGTGGTGCATGTGCGCTCGCTGCCTCAGGTTGGCCGTGGCCTTGCGTGTGGTGGGTTGAACCGTATGGAGTTGTCAATATTTGACCGTTTTGCTTGTAAAAATGGCAGGTTTATATAGTTTGACAGAGAGCAGTGTTTACTAAGTATTTCTTCAATTTTTTTATTTAAATTTTTTTCCATTACAGTTTATCCCTCCTGTACCCTCTGCTACCTGCACACACCCCTCCGATGCACTGGCCGCGCTGAGGCCCGTGTCCCAGGGAGCGTGTTTTACAGCTCGGGCCTCTGCCTGACACAGAACTGCTCACATAGAGAAACTCGCCATGTAGAAATCCCGCATATTGGCTACTATTATATTTAAATTCTAAGTGGCACACTTTAGTCAGAGTTATGATCTCTGTTTGATAAAATTATGGATTTCCCCCTCTTATAGATATGCATCTGTAGTAAGCACATGTTACTTTTGCGATAGAAAATAAACCTTTTTTTTAAGAAGGAAAAGCCTGCACTGACTCTTTTCTAGTTCGTATAACTTATTTCAAAGTTATTCTTCACTTCGCCTTTGTGAAGGCGAGGCCCAGGGCACGCTGTTGCAGACACAGCACACAGAGCCATCCAGGTGCTCTCATGACCCACGGCAGCCACCGCCGCCATCCGAGACCCACACGCCTCGCATGGGAGAGGACAGCACACTCAGCCTTCCCTGGGGGATTGCTAGCGTGTGCAGGGCCCGGCACACGTGTCCCTTTCCTTCCTGGGTCCCGAGCCCGAGTCCTGCCTGTGCAACTTCAGTAATTTTGTAACAGTACCACTTATTTTGGTTTTTGTTCTTTGAGAAAAATTTTAGGGACAGCGAAGTATGTAATATTTATTTTTATAAATAACAAACTTTGTTATGTATAGAATTTGCCTTTCCAATAGTGACATTAACGACCTTTTCATCTGTTTCTTGTTTGAAGAATATCAAAGAATATTCCAACAACGAAAGATGTCGAGCCCCTGCTTGAAATAGATGGAGACATAAGGAACTTCGAAGTGTTTTTATCCTCAAGGACCCCGGTTCTTGTGGCTCGAGATGTGAAGACCTTTTTGCCGTGCACCGTGAATCTGGACCCCAAGCTGCGGGAGATCATCGCAGGTGGGGGCTGGCCGCACGTGTGCCTGTCCTTCTCTGCGGTCCTCACAGATGTGACCGTCTGTAGTGCAGCTCCGTGAGCTCCTCCTGCTCTCGCGCGTGTGCCTGTCCTTCTCTGCAGTCCTCACAGCTGTGCCCGTGTGTAGTGCAGCTCTGTGAGCTCCTCCTGCTCTCGCGCGTGTGCCTTCCCTTCTCTGCAGTCCTCACAGACGTGCCCGTGTGTAGTGCAGATCCGTGAGCTCCTCTTGCTCTTGTGCGTGTGCCTTTCCTTTTCACAGATGTGCCCGTGTGTAGTGCAGCTCTGTGAGCTCCCCCTGCTCTCGCGCGTGTGCCTTCCCTTCTCTGCAGTCCTCACAGATGTGCCTGTGTGTAGTGTGGCTCCATGAGCTCCTCCTGCTCTGTGGAAGAGCAGGAAGCACTGAACCTAGCCCTGCACAGGAGGGTGAATGGTTAGGGGTCTGCAGCTCTTTTGGGGATGTTAAGAAAATGTTATTTGTTAGGCTCACTCTATTATATTTCCCAACCCACACACCTGAATCCATAGTTTGGAGTCAGACTCCTTTTAACCGTTAGTCGCCACTTTAAGATATCAGTCTATTGTAATTTTTGTCACCAATTGTCTGTTCTTCATAGGGATCTTTACTCAGAGAGGTAAGGAAATCTTTCTGTCACTTTTTAAATTTTACTTAACCTTGAGGACTGGACCTTGAGGGTGGTGACGTGCGCTTCAGGAGTAGTGTAAGTTGTTCTGGAGGCTCCGCTGTGTGTACTGCGCACACCCTGTGCTGAAACACGCTGTCCGCGGCCCGGTCTGCACTGCTGACCCACCTGGAGTGGCCCGGGGTCAGCGAGCGCCGCCTTGGACCCTGCGCTGTGTTTCCAGCCCCGCCCCGCCCCCCCCACCTCCCCCCCCCCTTGCAGGTGGTGGCCCCCGCCCAGAAGCGGACGAGGCACAGACCCGCAGCCCGCAGTCAGCAAGCACTGTGCCTGCTGGCACCGGCCACGTGTGCATTAGCAGGAGATACTGTCGTGTTATGAACCGTAAGAATTGTTAGCGTAGCTCAAACAAATCCCTTAAAGAGCCGGAGAACACTGTGTAGTTCTGATACTGGAGAGAAGAGTCCAGATAGTGGTGACCTTTCATGCGGTGCAAGCAGCTTACATGCAGTGTGGCTGGGCTTCCCTGGCTGGGTTCTGATCGGCAAGAGTCCTGTCTGCCTCTTTAATGCGGTGGGGTCCCTGGCAAGGGGGCCCCTCCTGTTTCTATCTGGTGACTGAAGGAGGCAGTGATGACGGGACTAAATGCTGATGTTCTCTTTTCTCCTGCCTGCCGGGGGGTCCTCTTGTCTTCCAGATGTCCGTGCTGCGAGAGACCAGATGAACATTGGAGGGCTTGCCTACCCCCCGCTGCCTTTGCACGAAGCCCCCCCGAGACCCCCGTCGGGCTACAGTCAGGCTCCGTCCGTGTGCTCATCCACCACATCCTTCAACGGGCCGTTCGGGGGCGGGGTGCTGTCACCGCAGCCCCACAGCAGCTACTACAGCGGCCTGACGGGGCCCCAGCACCCGTTCTACAACAGGGTGAGGGCGTCGGGCCTTCTGGGGCACCGCTTCTGCTTGTGGGTTTACTGTCATTTTGAAACTGTCCTTAAAATAGGGAAAGGGTTAAGTTTGAATTTAATGTGCAAGGGGGGAGGACCCAAAAAAACCGGAATGATTTTCTGGAGGGCGGGCCCCTTGTGGTGCAGGCTTCCCCCGCTAGGTGAGTGTTCTAGGAGCCCATCTGTGTCAGTGAAGCAGCTGGCGCTGTTGTGAGAGGCTGCGCTTGGCTTCAGTGAATGTTTTTTGAAGACTCTTTCAGTGTGTTTGCCCATTTCATGATGGCTGATTTACAACCGCACCTGCCCACACCGCGCTGAGTGGTCAGCAGTTTTTGACCAAAGTCAGCACGACCCCCATCCCCCACCTTCCCTAGTCACCCGATCTCACCCTGAGTGACTTTTTTTGTTTCTTTCCCTGATGAAAGAAGTCCTCAAAGGGAAGTGTTTTGCTGATGTGGAAACAGGTGAAACAAAAAATGGCAGAAGCACTAAAAGGCATTAAAATTGACGAGTTCAAAAACCGTTTTGAGCAGTGGGGAAAAGGTCTCGCTAGGTGTATTGCATCAACTGGAGAGTACTTTGAAGGTGACTGAAGTTTAAACACATGTAAGAATAAATACACAAGTTTTTATAAATAAATTCCAGGGTTTTTTGGGTCTCCCCTTGTGCATGATGTTTTAAAAATCAAAAGAACTTCAGTGGGTTCTAGGTATCAGTAGGATCTGAGTGTTAGCATGCTTTTTGCTTTTCTTTATTATCCTGATAAGAAAGTGAGCTCTGCAGGGTCAGCAGAGACTGGCCTGTGCTTCAGAGGGACCTGTGTGTCTCTTTGTTGATAAACAAAAGTTTGATTTGCTATATTTTTATAATAATTTATATTGGCATTTAAAATAATGATAAACATAAGTTTCTACAGTAGTTCAGTAAACCTGTGTTTAATATATATTACAGTTTTTAAATGTGAGATAATAACGGGAAATATGCTTGTAGGACTCAGATGTTATTGCCAAATAATAGCACTGCAGCCCATTTCCAGAGTCTTATTTCAAGCCGTCCTCAGCCGTGCGGGATTGCTTACTCAGTGTGAGTGGGACGGCTTCCTGTCCAGGAAGACAGAAGCGCAGACGTGCCCTGGTGTTTGGACCCTGTCGGTGCAGGAGGCCCGGGCCGCCCTCACTGTGCTTGCTGACTGTCAGCACCCGCGTTTCCTGCAGGAGGATGGAGCTCAAGCCCTAGTGTTACACGTTCTGGGGCTGCCTCTTTGGTCCACTGCAGTTTTTTTTTCTTTTTCTTTTTCTTTTTTTTTTTTTGTTTCTCTCTTTAGTCTGATCTGAGGAAACGTAGGGGCTAGTATTCTAGAAACCAAGTGCATGCCTATATAAAGTTCATATGAGCTAGGAAGAAAGAGAAGTTTAGAACAAACTGGCAAAGAAGGAATCCCAGAACTTAAATTGAATTTTCAATTTGAAAAATGTTAGCCACGTGAGTAATTAACTACACCATTCCAAGAGGTCCCTGTCAGTGTCCATTCTCTACTGTGACAAGGAGGGAAAAGCGGGACAGTAGCGTTTTATAAGGTATCCCATCCCTGTAAACATCACCTGCCTGGGAGGCAGTGTGAAAGGCAGGCTTTGTTTACCAGCCTTAAGACCTGCTGTAATTTTCCTTGGAAGGCCTTCGCCGATCTCCAGATGACAGACTTCTGAGGCCAGGAACCGCCCAGGCTGAGACCTCGCGTTCACCAGGGTCACATGAGGAACAGTCACGTGCTACTTTAGTAACTTTTTTTTAAAAAAGCATTTAAATTTTTCTCATGTTTTTAGGGCTAGTTATTGTTTTGCTCTAGTTATCTGAGGTTTTTAGTCTGAAAGTAGAAGCAGAATAATTTTAAAATAGCAGTAGTAATAAAGGTGTTACTTCGGTGTAATGAAACTTGGGGAATTTTAATCTTTGTTTTTAGCCTATGTAATCTGATAGTGCCTGCTACCAAGAAGCTTGCTACAGATACTCACTGTAGTTGTAGTCTCACCTGAACCACGGATCCTCGTTTAAAATAAGCCTGCTCACTTAGGAGCTCGAGTCGGCTCCAAGAACTCAAGGCAGCAGACATTCCTGGAGTCCGTGCTGGGGTGTTTTCATATCATCAGGACTTTTTTTTTTCATCTTAAAGCTATTTTTGTAAAGAATAGTTTTCTATTAAGATTCCATTCTGCTTTTTAAATAAAGAGATTGTGAGTTAATATTTGTAAATCACTTAGAACCTGACGCAGAAAAATAAGCCCTTAAGAGAAACTCTTGCATCAACTTATAAGGTGTAAAACTGTTGCTGCTTTAAAGAAAAAAGTTTTTAGTATATCAACAAGATAAAAATGTAAGTAAGATGTCAAGTTTGGGTTTGATAGCTTACCGAATATGAGTAAGGCATTTTTCTTTTGTTTTGTCACTTGCATTAAAATCTGGAGCTGTATTTTATTGGTCAGTTTCGTTTGCTAGCTCTCATCACACTTTGATTTCTGTGACTGTTCACCCCGTTCTTTTGTTGCATGTTTTCTCCATAGCCGTTCTTTGCCCCACACCTTTACACGCCAAGGTATTGCCCTGGCGGCCCCCACCACCTCATCTCACGTCCGTCTGTAAAATCGGGTTTGCCCAGAGAGCAGAGCAATGGCCTAGTAAGTATGCAAAAGGGTAACTAAAGGGTTAATCCAGTAAGAAACAGCTAGAACATGGAGTTCGGTTATTTTGTATTTTATAAATCATTTTAAGAAGCATAAGTTAGTACTAACGTAAAATGTATTTTGCTTTCGTATCTGTTATATATCTGTGGAAGGAAGTGACCGGCAGCCTCCGCGGGCAAAGGTCGAGTTGTGTGTAGCCCGCCTTTCTGGTTTAGGATGTTGTGTTTGCTACCAGACACTGGCTCAGACCCTCCATGTCTGCTCACTGCTAACGTCTTTTCAGAGGACACACACGTACGGTGTCTGTGAATGAGTTAGCGCTGTCGTGTCAAAATTGGATGATACACTAAAAGATCATTTTAAGCTAATGTCAGAAATTAAATAGGATGAGAAAATTACTCAAATGCACTATTGAATCTAATCCAAAACAAAATACATTTATGCCTAACATATTAGGTGTTCCTGATGATAATTAGTTTAATAATTTAAAAAGAGAAAGTCCCTGTTAATATATTTTTATAAATTAGGAGGCAGAAGATGCAGGACCTAACCTTCTATGTAAATTTTTCCATGTTGTCACCAAAGGAAAAGTCTAATCCCTTCCAGTTTTCTGTGTTTTATGTTATTATTTTGCCATCGTGTTCATCCCTCTCCCGGTGTGGACCCCCCCTCGCCTTTCACCGACACTCTTGTTCTGTGTTGGTAGGAGGTTATCCAGGAGGACGTTGCGGAGGGGCTGCCCTCGCCCACAGCCTCCTCGAGGGTAATGCGCAGTCTGTCGGGGGCGTGCGTGGCTCTGCAGCAGGTGCGCCTGCCGTCTGCGCTGGCCGAGGTCACTAACTGCGTCTGGGGTGTGGCGGCCGCTGGGCAGAGCTGCTGGCTACTAACCGTCGTGCTCCCGGATTAACTAAGAGCTAGCGCCCGCCCTTCATCTCCTCCTGCTTTCCCCTTCTCAGTGACGTGGGTGGGGTGGGGGGGTGTCTCTCACTGTCCCGTCAGGAAGTGCTCTCGCCGCAGCCGTCAGGGGCGTGGACAGTTGGTGGTGTGCGCTCCGTGGTGGCGAGCCCTGTTTCCACGTTTGCCTGTTTTTCTTCAGCCTGCACTTGGTCTCCTCGTGGAGACTGTTTTTGAAAATACTCCATGTTGCCATTCAGACTACAGAAGGGTGCTGTGCACTGTACGGTGCCGGCCAGAAACGGCTGCTTAGTGACTCGTTCTGCATCCGGGTGTCCACTGTTTCTGAAGCCCTGGTGTAAATGTAGTACTGCTTTTCATAACTGTTTACGTGCATTTATTGAAATACAATTTCCAAGTAAACATGGAGCTAGTTCAGCCTATAAAGGGAATTATTTAACCCCCCATTTTCCCCAAACACCCTAAAGTAGATTAAAAACAAACAAGCAAACCAACTTGTATAGGTAGTCACTTTGTATTTTCACTATTCAAGACTTTATGCTTAATAAGAAATACATTTGATGCGGTGAGCCTTAAAGTCTTCATTTACTCGGTGTGGGATTTAAGAGCACAGTTTGTATTTTAACTTCTGATCTGCGTACAGAATGCTCTGCCCACACAGACACGACCAGTTGCATCCAGAGTTGTGCTGTGCTGAGCTGTGCCATGCCGTTGGAATTAATGTGCTAAAATACGCATCCTGAGTTTGTCCATAATGTTTTAACTTAAAACATGCATTTGGATAGACAATAGTTCTTTTAACTTTAATTTTGAGTTAATGTTAGTAACAGACAGAAAGAGAACCATTTTGGTGTTTTCATTGAAGGGTCGATGATTCTTTGTAAATCATTAACGT
The DNA here is from genome assembly GCA_004026765.1 of Micronycteris hirsuta. Taxonomy (NCBI): domain Eukaryota; kingdom Metazoa; phylum Chordata; class Mammalia; order Chiroptera; family Phyllostomidae; genus Micronycteris; species Micronycteris hirsuta. The sequence continues at coordinate 55,289 of PVJI01002072.1, forward strand.
TTTAGCTGAAGCATGTGAGTGAATTCAATGATCTGCGAACGACAGGCACACTAAAACACAGTAATTCTCTGTGGGTGTTGGAGGGTCTTTACCCTGCGGGTCGTTGCCACGGTGTGCGAGAATGACTTCAGTCAGAGTTTTCGGTATACAGATGCACTTGTGCAGGGCAGTTCTCTGAGCGAACACACCTCGGCAGACTTCTGATGGACATTTGGACCCTAGGAAGAGTGTGGGAGCCTAGTGCCACAGACATGCTGAAATGGTGGTTACTCCCGTGCTTGGGAGTGTGAGAGTAAACTGAATAAACATGCAGAGTCAACAGGTGTCTGCGCGGGCCCTCCAGGGCCCAGGAGGGAGCCTTGGGCCGGTTTGAAATGCGTTCTGGGGGAAGGAGAAGGAACGCGGGTCTGGAGATGTGGTTAGACGCCCAGTAACAAAGAGTGAAGATATTCTAATTATATTAGCACCTTTGTTCAGTAGAATAACCATGCTGTGTGCTTTCTTTTAGTATTAAAAGATAATTTTGTGATCTGCTTAGTGAGTAATAGATACTTACGGAGCTCTCTTTGCTTTTGAGAAATTAACAATGGCAGTAGCCTGTAAAACCTGTTCTGTAGCAGACTAGTGAAAGTAGACGCTTAGTTCAAAGCCAGAGTCAAAGCAGTGGTGGAAATGTGGGGAAGCATCTGTCCGCGGGAACGTGGTCTGGGGTTCTCGGGGCTCTGAGCCAACACAGACGTCCCTGGTGTCAACGTTGCTTCGCCTTCCCACCCATAGAGCCTCCCAGTGCTGTCGCGAGACGCTGCCTCCGTTTCTGGGGTTGCGGGGCTGCGGAGTGATCCCCTCTCTGCTTGTTCACTGTCCCTTAAATGGGACAGTTGACGAGAGCTGCTTGTGAGTAAGTCAGGAGTCACACAGACATTTTTTGACAAATTGTCATCACAGACACAGAATAATGAGTTAAAAATATATAAAAACACAGCAAAAAAGCCAGACCATGAAGCATTAAGTAACTCTAGACTTTTCAGTGTGGGTGGTCCCATCTTTTCTACCGTGAGGCATTTCCAACACGCCTTTATAACCCGGGTCCTTGTGAGAGCGCCGGGTTTTCTCACACCGAGGAGCGCTGCAGTGGTTGTGTCTTGTGCAGGCCGACCAGGACGTACCAGGCGAGCCACAGACGTGTCCGACTGTTAGACGGAGGTGAAGGTGTAAAATATAAGCTTCTGTGCTAGCCTCTGTTTCTCTAAAGGGAAAATAGAGGCCAAATCCGATAGAACCAGAAAAAAATTACGTTGGATCCAAGGTGTGTTCCCCAGAATATTAGAGCTGGAAAGGAGCAGTTTTTTCCCCACTTTTAAAGCAGAGAAGCCTTTTTTAGAAATGGAATCTTAACCAGAACGCCAGTTTATAAAACCAGTGGAAAGAGAGCCCTGGCCGCCGCATTAGATGTGCCCCTCTTCTCGAGGACACTCTGAGGACCGTCCCCAGCAGAGGCCTGGTCTGTGAGGCGCCTGAGCCCCGCAGCGGGGAGCGCCAGCCGTGGGCAGGACGCCGTGGGCCGCTCTCCGCTGCTCTCCACCCGCGCCCTGGGCCGTGCTGCCCCCTGTGCTCCCGTCGGATGACACTCGACGTGACTTAGCCCTGAGTTTGGTCTTCCGAGTTACATAGACCCTGCTGACCAGCTCCTTGCTGGGACAGACCGCTGACCCTCCGAGGCACAGCTTCCTGTGCTGGGGAGAGCGGGCCTGCCTCCTAGGTCTCGTGAAGGAGCGCTCAGCTGTAGCGCGCTTTAAGCACTGAATAATTTTTATTGCCCCCGCCCCCAAGGCCAGATTCTTTGCATGGAGCTTTAAAGGTCAGAAACGAAAACTACTTGGTGTTTAAAAACCCCCGTCTCAGTACAGACGCTCTGGTCCGTACAGGCGAACTCAGCCCTTCATCTGCTTGTGCTGCTCTTGCCGAGAAGGCGTCAGTTGGTTAGTTTTCTTAGAAGTCAGCGGGGCTCTTGGCTGTCTGTGTGCCCCAGTACTTCCATGCTGTGAGAGGTGCTTCTTCCAGTCCAGTTCCGCTGGGAGGTCGCGGCATTCGGCCCATTTGGGGACCGCGACAGGAAGGCCCCATCACACATGGCCTGTCTCCAGCCAGGCCTCCTCAGGGGCACCTTGTTCCCGACTTTAGAGAATGGCCCTCACGAGCGTGGTAGCCGTGTTTACGTGAGGCGGGCTGCTCGCGGAGGCATCCGTGTTTCACCAAGAAGCGTTTTTCCCGCAGAAGGAATGATGGGACCTTTCTTTAGCCTTTTACCAACTTGCTCAGTTGAATGTCACGTACTGCTGGTGCCCATGTGGTGGCCCCCAGTCCAGCCAGTGCCCTGAGTGTCCGGCAGGCGCTGTGGTGGGTGCAGCAGTGAACAGAGCTGATGAGCCCTGCCCAGGGGGCGGTGGGCTCATGTGCTGGAAGCCTGCCAGGGAGCAGCGTTCACGCGTCCTTCCTCGGCCTTCTCAGCCGCAGGGTGATTTGGTGCCTCAGACAGTGTTACTTTTTTAGGTCACTTTCATACCTTACTGAAAAGGCATGAAAATAAGGAGCACGCAGTTTAATTGTAAAGAACTACAGAATTGCAAAGGCAGGGTTAAAACCGTATCCCAATTTCTATTGGGCCATTACTTTTACTTTTAGAGATTTATGAAAATTACTGGATTAATTAATAAAGGTACTAAAAATGAAGGTCCCGGTTTTCACTAAACGATCCAGTCAGTGGAGTGGCCGAGTAAAAAGTGAAAAAAGATGGGGCTCATCTGTAGATGGTTCTTATTTCCACCACTGGTTTGGAACTTGCCACCTGTCTTCAAATGAACACGTGCCACCACTAAGCTGTCTCTCATTGTCCAGGAGCAGATTTGGACGAGAAGGTTACAGATGCCGCGGGTAAGGCGCGGGCAGGGCGTGGGCCACCGTCACTCAGTGGGGCTCAGGGCGGGCCTCCCTGCCAGCTCCCAGCGGCGCCTCCCAAGAGGCGCTTGCCCTTCTGGAACGGTTGGGAAGTGCATTTTCACTCTGTTTCAGTTTGGGGAAGAGCTCGTCTTTTGTGTAATGACACGGTGGAAAATTATATTCACTCCCGAGTGGGAAGTCCTTGTGCCAGACTGCAGCTCGAAGGAAACTTGTTCCTAAACAATGAGTAAACCACAAATAAATTGACTGGGGTATTTTCACAGAAATATATTGTAATAATGATATTGTTGGAATCCGAGAGCATAGTTAAAGTTAAAAACAAACAAAATCATATTCGTTGCTGTTGTTTAATACTTTTGTTTTTTAAAACGTTGCCCTTCAAATGTGACATTAGGCAGCTTTGACCTATTATTTCTCAAGTATTTGAAGAGTAAGGTACATTTTCCAGCCAGGTCAGCAATAGCTTCCTTTTGTGTGTTGGGTCTCTTGCAGGAAACTGTACTTTCCTTAGCACTCCTCTTCCCACACTTTTTCTAGTCCCCACACGTACACACAGGAACTCTCTGAAGAGCCTCCCTGCCACGGCTCATGGGTGGACTAGGAGGCGGGGTCCCCGGCAGGACTGGGACGGGACGGGGCGCAGAGCAGGAGGGCGTCCGCGCCAGCCAACAGGGCGCTGCGCTTCCTCCTGCTGAAGTGGCCGAGTCAGTGCTGTCGGTCATCTCTAGGTCCTTTGAACTGTCCTGAGAGTATTTCCTGTTGGCCTGGTAGGTAAGAAAGGTGATTTCCTGGCACTATGTCTGCAGTGAATGAGAGTTTCTAAAGCTCTCCCCCTGCCAGACCACGATGTTAACCGTGGAAGCAGGTGGTGTTTGCCGGTACGGCCGAGCCATCGTGAGCTGCGAGGCTCCGGCTGCCTTTCTTTTTAAAGGGCTTTTTTTAGTGCATATATGTGCCTCCTGCCTCATGAAACAAACCCCAAATTTAGAAAGTGTGTTTTGAACATTAGTTATAGTGTAGCTAGAGAATATTTCGTTTTATGGAGTGATAGTGTGAATTCCAAGTATTTAGATCTCATTAAATTGGTCTGTAGTACATCATTGCAATTTTAAATCAGAATGTTTAACAATTAACTTTAAATTTGTATGTGGTAGGATTATTGACTTGTCATAACAGATTTGATTTACCAAGCTTTCTTGTTGAACGCATGGCAGTGATGGATTCCTTTAATAAAATATAAATCCCGCGAGTGCGGTGCTAAGGTGTCCACGCATGTGCTGATGGCACGGAACGACTGTGTGTGGAGGGCCCCTCGCTTGGTGCGGCTGTGGAGGTGGTTGGTTCAAAGTTACGGGGAAAGGGGAGGCATGGCGAAGTGCTGCTTATGTTTATTGTATGTATTTGTATTTGATGTTTTACTTGAAGCTTGTGTCCTTCATTCTGTTTTATTCCTTTTTTAAAGCCGTGTGACTCTGGGTTTAACACACAGAGACAGGTACAGAAACTTTCAGTGAAATCTTCTCTTAGACCCCACTAGAAGCAAGCGTTGGCATCTCCGTGCTGGCTGTGTAGAAGTCTGTGCGCATCGCCGTGCCTCGGGCTCACTCTATTAGCTGCTTTCAGCTTCTGCATGGCACTCCTTTCTAGCTAATTAGTTCTAAGCTTATTAATAAATTTACCCAAGATGATGCTTCAGAGTATAGTTTTAATCTACTTACAATATAAAATTATATTGTCACATCAAGGTTAATTTTAGTCTGTTTTGTTAGCTTTACTTTTGCCTGCAGAAATTTTGTTTTGTGTGCCTTTTGGAATTTATATTTAACAGTTTAAACAAACTAACATCTTCTGCATTCAATTTTGTGTGTGAGAAAATAAAAAAAATAAGTTCTGTTATATGCTGAAATTATCTGTTCTTGACTTGTAACAGGTAATTTTCAAATAAGAATGCATGATAAACTTGAAAGTATCACTATTCTATGTCCAAGTATTTACCTGTTGAATTACTGCATATGCTTTTTCCTTATCACTTTTGTACTCTTTCCTTTTATGAGATTCCCTCCCAAAATTCATTATTTTGGTTACTTTCATTTGGTACCAAAATAATTTTATTATATATGATTATTTTAGAAAAGACCTGGCAGGTTATGGCCATTTCTCCTTTATTCAAAGAAGCACATGTAGCATCTTAATTTGTTGATAATTTACCCTTCATCTTGATAAAGCTCAGCTTACAAGAGCCAGTTGAGTCAGATTGCGGCTCTGATGGAGTCGCAGGCCCATGTGTGTGTCCGCCTCCTCTTACGAAGCTTCTGAAAGTCGTTCAGAGATAACACATGTTTTTAACACAGTCCTCAACGACAGAGAGAGTACGTTTTAAAGTAATTGATAAAATGTAAGTTTTAAAGGAGATCATGAAAGTTAAATTATGTGGAGGTTTTTGTTTTAAAGAAAAAGTCTCTATTGCTGAATTCTCAGGCAGACACTCCGTGCAAGGCACACACCTGCCGTTTCACACTCCCCGTAGCCGCAGAGGTCCTGTTTCATGTCTGTTACAGCTGCCCTCTTAGCACTGTTGGAAATGGAGTTCTTTTGTGACTTTAAAAAAAAACTTTTTTACTCTAAAATAACTTTAGACATTAAAAAGAAGCACAAAAATAGTGTTCCCTTAATGTTAACATCTTTCATAAGTATAGTGCACGTTCAACAGCAGGCGTTGTATTTGGTACAATAAATAGTGCAACTAAACTACACGTTTTATTTGAATTTCACTGTTTTTTCCACCAGTACCCTATTTCTTGTCCAGTCCCCAATTCAGCAGCGTTTTGTTGTCTCTCCTCAGAGTTCCCTCATTTGTGACAACTCCTCAGTCCTTCCTTGTCCTTCCTGACCTCAGTTAATCCTTTTGAAGGACACTGGTCAGACGTTCTGTGGGCCATCCCTCTCTGTGAGTGTAGCTGCCATGTCCTCCTGATTAGAAGAAGCTGGACCCCTGATCCAAGAAGCTAACAACACCTAACACCTCAGCACAAGGAGCCCTCCTCCATGGCACATTACAGTAAAACTGTCACAACTTAATAACTATATCCTACAAAGGCAGCCCCGTCAGAGTACCATCAGATTTTTCAGCAGAAACCGTACAAGCCAGGAGAGAACGGAATGGAATAGTCATAATACGGAAAGGGAAACCGCCAGCCAAGGGTAATAGTGCATTATCGTACGTCATGGTCAAGTGGGGCTCGCTCCAGCGTCGTGAGGATGGCTCACGTGTGCAGATCAATCAGTGCCATACAGCACATTAATGAAAGAAAGCTGAAAATCTGTGATCATAACACTAGACAGAAGAAAAGCACTCGATAAGCTAAACCACCCGTTCATGGTTAAAACCGTCCGTAATGTGGGTCGGGAGGAAAGCGCCTGACGGAACGGAGGCATATTTGACGGACTCTCAGCTGGCACCACACAGGTGGGAACCTGAGAGCCTCTCCTCCAGCCTCCGGAGCAAGGCAAGGGGGCCGCCCTCGCCGCTGTTGTTCCGCGTGGCGCTGGGGGTCCCAGCCAGAGCGGTGCTGCAAGGGAAAGAGGAAAAGGCGTCTGAATTGGGAAGGAAGAAGTAAAACTGCCACTATTTGCAGGTGACATGATTCCACGTAGAGAAAACTCTAAAGACTGCCCCAAAAGACCTTTAGAAGCAATGCACAGATACAGTAAAGTAGAATTCCAAATCAACGTGCAGAAATCTGTCATGTTTCTGTTTACCAACAATGGAGCCTTAGGGAAAGAAGTGAAGAAAACAGTCCCGTTTACAACTGCAGCAAGGAGTGTCAAGCACGGAGGCGTGAACTTACCGGGGGCGGAAGACCTGCACGCTGACCACCGGGTGCTGTGGGAAGAGACTGGAGAAGGCACACGGAAGGAGGGGGCGCCCCGTGTTCACGGGTCGGGAGGATCGGCGTGGTCCCGGTGGCTGTGCTACTCACAGCCTTGTGCAGGTGCGGTGTGCCGCGCCACGTGTCAGAGTCCCCACGCTGTTTCCACAGAAACAGAACCAAAAAACCTTCCAATCTGTGTGGAACCATGCAAGACCCCGACTAGCCAATGAAGTCCTGAGAAAAAAGAACAAACCTTGACTTCAAGCCATTCTGCAGAGTTACAGTGATCAGAACAATAGGAAAACAGACAACAATTGAGAGCCCAGAAACAAACCCACACGCATATAGGCAACTAGTTTTCAACAAAGAAGCCAGAAACATGCAACAGAGAAAGGCAGCCTCTTCAGCAGGTGGTGTGGGAACACTGGACAGCCACGTGCCCGCGCATGAGACGACCGCTGTCCGACACCACGCGCCAACACCGGCACACGGCGCCTCGGGGGCTTAAATATGGGACCTGAAACACTGAACTACGTGGATGAACACAGAGGCACCAAACTTACGGGCCTTGGTCTGAGAGAGCTTTTTGTGAACTTGGCCCCGAAGGCAAGGGAGGTAAAAATGAATGAATGGGACTGCTTCAGACTAAACTCCGCCTGTATCCTGCATGCTGGTGAGGTGACGGTGACAGAGGGTAAGATCCATGCCCTCGTTTAAGCAGCTGCTGTAAATGTTGACCTGTTCTGGCCAGGTTTGTTGGCGAAGGCTCTGGCCTCGGTCAGCATTGGGACCGTCGGCTGCAGTGTAGGGGCTGGTGGGCCTGCCCTGGCCGTGGTGCTCCCCTGCAGGAGGTCCTACTGCAGAGGCATTTATGTAACCCCCAGCTGAGGAGGAGGACAGGAAGCAAAGAGAGAACTTTGGTCTTTTTGACTAACCCTCTTTTGTAACACATTCAATAAAAAGCTGAACTCTGCAAATAAATAATAAAAAGCTCTGCACAGTAAAACAAACAAAACAAGAAGGCAGCCAACCAAATGAGAGGAGAAATTTACAAATTCTGCCTCTGATACAGGTCTAATATCCAAAATATATAAAGAAGTCACACAACTTGACAACAACAAAACAATCCAATCAGAAAATGGGCAGAGGACCTAAGTAGGTGCTTTAGCAAGGAAGACACACAGCGAGCCAACAGGTGTGAAAATATGCTCAGTATCACTGGTTACAAGGGGTTGCAAAGCAAGGCCCCAATAAAATGCCACCTCACCTGTTAGAAGGGCTGCCATCCACAAGCCAGGTCATAACAAGTGCTGGAGAGGCTGTGAACGAAAAAGACCCCTCATTCACTGTTAGGGGGAAAGTAAAGTGGTGCAGCCACTGTGGGAAACAGTGTGGAGGCGCCTCAAAAACTAAGACCAGAACTGCCAGATGATCCAGCAATTCCCCTTCTGGGCATCCACCTGAAATTACTGAGAACTCGTCCTTGTAAAGACGTGTGCACCCCTGTGTTCATTGCAGCATTCTTCTTGGTGGCCGAGACACGGAAGCCACCTGAACGCCCTTTGGTGGATGGCTGGGTGCGGGAGTGGCACATCCGTGCAGTGGAATGCCACTTGGCCAGCATGGCGAGAAGTTTCCATCTGTGACAACATGGGGGGCTTTTGAGAGTATTGTGCTGAATGAAATAAGTCAGATGGAAAAGGACAGAGCCCTGTGGTATCACTCATATGTGGGATCTATTTAAAGAGCAACTAACCAAGCGATACAGACACCAGAATGGTGGTCACCAGCGGGCAGGGAGGGGGGACCAAGAGTAAAGGGGTCACATCCGTGGTGATGGACGGAGACTGGGCTTCAGGGACGAGCACAAAACAGAGTATACAGGTGTCATGGTATGAGGTTAGGCGTCTGGAATTTACGTAGCGCCGTTAACCAGTGTGAGCCCAGTGGGTGTGGAAGTTCACAGGGAGCGTTCTGCATTTTCCCGGCACACGGTGCGCAGTCAACACCGAGTGCTGGCTCGTACATCCGGGCTGAACACGGAGCCGTGTGTAGCTGTGAAGACTACAGTATTGAAATACTGATGTTTTGCTGTTAGTATTTTTGGAGGAATTTAATCTCGGACTGTGTAATACACAGCATACTTTAAATTTATATTTAATAAAACAGACTGAGTCGCGTGTTTGGTATGATGCGCCCCAGGTCATTCATTCCCAAGCTTCTGTCGGCCTGTCCACACCGGTCAGCCTGCCGAGACTCCCTGCCCCCACAGAGCCACTGCCCCGCCTGGCCGTTCCCGGGCCTCCATCCCTGGCTGGAACTGCGTTTATATGCAATATGGAGAGGTGCTGTGTGCATACCCTAAGTGTGTGGGTTTATCAGTTCACCATAGAATGGTGTGTTACACTTTTACATGACAAGCACATTTTAACAACTGGCTGACCTCGTTTGATGACAGGTCGTTTGGGCTGTGTTACAGTCTACTTTTGTCCTGATGATGATAAAAAAGGCACCAGAAAATACAAATTTACATAGCCTTAAGGAAAGGATAAATTTGATAAAGTTAGATTGAATGATAAATAGGCTAGATTGTTCAGAAAATTGTCTTTATCCTGGTTGGTTGGTTCTCTTTATCGTGGTTATCTCTTCCATAAACTTTCAAAAATAGAGCAAGGAACACAGGAAGTTAGGACCTGGTGTGTTAGGGTTCTGGTCCAAAATTGCCTTAACTAGTTTCTCATTCTGTGACATCGAAGACAAAGGGCGACCCCTCTAGACCTCAGGGCGTCCCCGTGATTGAGGATGGGCTTGGGCTTGCCTAGCCGGCTGCAGGCGAGTGCTTCTCTCGTGGGCCACCACGGTCAGAAGGGCGTTTTCTTCTGAGTCAGCACTAGAATTATGAGGGGAAGAGAGGGAGAAAGAGGGAGAGAAACATCAATGTGTGATTGCCTTTCACACGCCTCCCCACTGGGGACCAGGCCCGAAACCCAGGCATGTGCCCTGAGTGGGAATCGAACTGGCGACCCTTTGGTTCCCGGACCAGCACTCAATCCACTGAGCTGCACCAGCCAGGGCTATTGTGTAGATTCTTAAGGGGAGGTTTCAGCTCCCATGGATGTAAAATGCAATCAAGATCTGGAAACTTCAGCTGCCGGAGACTGTGAAGTCAGTGTGTAGAGACATGTAAAGCCATTGAGGTACTTTTTATATTGCTTTACAGATTTACCTTACGTATTTTTATACGTAGGCGTCAGTAATGTCCCCCTTTGTTCCTGTTCTTTAAAAAAAGTCCTTCTGTTAGGGAGGGCTGCCCACTTCGCTCCGGAGCTCGGGCTGTGGACCACTTAAGCTGGCCAGGGCGTGGTTCGTGGAGCGCCCTGCCCTCTCGAGGAGAGCCCTCGAGCAGGCCGTATCTGCGGCACAAGCTGCTTGTGCGGGCGTAGCAGTGGCTGGCTCCGTCCCCCGCGGCGTTTTCCCGCGCCGCCCGCCCCCTCCGAGGTCCGTGCTGTCACCCGAGCACTCCACAGCACCACTTCCTGCGTGTGTGGCCACGTGGCTGCATGTGTCTGACCTTGCATGCCGTTCACACACGCATGTCCCCACGACTGTTGCAGGGCCCAGGCCCCGCCTCGGGAACAGTGTCGCTGAGTTCCATGACGGTGGACGCGGTGTGCGAGAAGCTGAAGCAGATCGAGGGGCTGGAGTCGAGCCTGCTGCCGCAGTACTGCGCCACCATCAGGAAGGTGCGTGCCTGGACCTGCCCCCTCCCCGCCCCGCCCCCCCCACCCCCACCTTACCCCGTGGGTGCAGCCAGGCCGGCGCCCACCACTGTACCGGCCGAGCTCTGACCTGCATCCAGAATTGTCCCGTTACCCTGTGCTTGCAAATGGAGAAAGAGTCCAGCGGCTGTGTTACCGCGTCACTGTATCAGTGACCTGGTGCAGTTAAGAAACGCCCTGCTGAGGACGGCCGGGCTCTCGGGATTCCACTTCCAGACAGGCAGTGACTGCTCTTTCTCGTATGCAACACAGAACACTTGAAGGCCTTTCCTTGTAGCATTTGTTTCTGACTCAACAGTTACCACAGTGAGCCACACTGGCTTCTTGTCCCCCAGATTCGCATTTTCCTGTCTTATGGGACTGCTGATCGCATCCCATTTGGCAGAGTCTCACGGGTTTGGGTTTGCAAGGCTAAGATGTGTGAGGAAGCTTACTTCTTAGATCTACCTGACCCTGGCGATTCTAGCCGCTGCGTGGGGTGGGAGGGCGGTGCTGGGGTTTTAGGGGTTCGCGGTGCCGACTGAGCTTGCGGCAGAGTGGCTCCTTCCACTAAGTCACACTCCGTCAGAGAAGCGTAGTGAAGTAGGACGTGAGTGACAGGCCTCCGATGTTTCCCCACGTTAAAGGATGCCATCCTGGGAGCTGGGAGCAAAACGGGTGCCATCCTCCTCACTCCCCTCTGTTCAGTCTGAGGCTTTCAGAGGATGTCCCTGTCCTCACAGGTCTGGTTTAGTGCCGACCTGCTTGCAAAAGTGTCGTGCTCTGCCCCTCGGAGGCGCAGACTGGAGGTCCAGACCGACCGTGTTCTCGGCAGCGGGGCCAGTGTTGGGGTTGGGACAGAGCAAGGTCCTAGTGGGAGCCCCGGGTGGTGACTTTGTTTCCATCAGGGCGGGGTTCCCCGACTTGGCGCTTCACCCCAGGCCCTGGCCTTTCGCAGCTCGCCGGGCAGCTGGTTGCTCACTGCTGTGGGCTGTGGTCCTGCCACAGGAGCCTGGGCCCGGACCTGCTCCGTATGCACTTTTCTTCAGTTCTGAACGCAGGCGTCCATGTCAGTCAAGTCAGGTTTCGTATTTTGAAAATCAGTAAGCTGCCTGCTGTCCATAAGGGAGATGTCATCGTTTCTTACTTGGGGGAAGCTGGCGGTACAGAGGCTTGGTCATGATGCGGTCATGTCTGTGGATTTGATAGGCTGGGGAGCCAGTGGGCAGACGTTCTTCATGCCTGAAGCTGTCTGCTGCGGCTGATGGACAGGCCTGACAGTGCCCACTTCCTGCGGGGCCCGTCAAGGACTGGCGCACAGACAGACAGCTTTGTCCTGCCCAGCAGCTGGCACGCATGCACACAAGATTAGGGGAGAGATGGACAGTTCTGTCCCTGCTCACAGCGGGGAGGTCGGCTCTAGGCTTGGTCCCTGAGGGCTGGCCTGTTTTACTTGGGTGCCTGAGACACTCGGGGAGACACGGAGCGGCTCGTGCTGGTCACGTTCAGCCTGTTCGTTGCGTTGTTAAGTGGGGGGTGGCCTCTGCAGGTCAGATTTTCTGGTCTCCAATGATTCTCTTAATACTGCATGTGTACACGTACTTTCAAATCACTAATTTAGAATACGTTGCATTTCTTCTGTTTCTTTGTTTTTATTCAGGCAAACATAAATGGCCGTGTGTTATCTCAGTGTAATATTGATGAACTGAAGAAAGAAATGAATATGAATTTTGGAGACTGGCATCTTTTTAGAAGCACAGTAAGATATTTTATATTTCCAACATTATGTAAAACAAGTGCCAGTAAGTATTGGTCTAAACTGAGATAGTTCTGTGTTTTTAAAAAGCATGAGAAAACTGCATTTTACACCTCCATCCAGCCCTTGTGGGTTCTGTCAGGCACAACATCCAGAGCAGCGTGCGGCAACCTTGGCCTTCGGGCATTTCACTTGGAAATTTGGGAAAGAGGCTCCTGCTCATTCTCCCTGCTTCACTGACAGAGACTCTGTCCTTGACCTGCCTCCAGTCTGGCTCCTCTGAGCCTTTAGGCCTTGGCTTCGGTGTCTGGCCTCCATTGCCCAGTTACCACAAGAACCCTGTCAGGCCAGTGTAGACAGAACCGCCGGGCCAGTGTAGACAAAACTGCCGCTCCGTATCTGACCACCCTTGTCCGGGATCAGGCTCCTCCTTGCCCACCGCCCCCTGCTGCCGTCTGTGCCCCGCTGCCTCCAGCAGGAATCAGCCCAGCAGCTGAACCAGCCTCACGCCGCCGACCCTGCGGTTTCCCCTCGAGTTTCTGTCCGTGGGATGCCCCTCACCCCGTCCGCTACCCCGGCTGCAGCGCCCCCATCTGTGTCGCTTTTAAGACTGAGCCCAGCTCTACCCCGAGGTCTCTGTTCATTGGTTGCCCGGGTCCCTGAGTGCAGCCTGCTTCTGCTGCTTTAGCCACTGCCCCGCCCTGGCTTTCTCTGACACCTCCCAGGGGCTTTTGTTTTGTTCTTAAGTTAAATTTTAAGCTAAAATAAGAGCATAATGGTCAAAGTACAGTATAATAGAAATATGATGATTATTGCTGTTACTTTTAGTAGTAAAATGAACAATGAGCAGATAGAGTAGAAATTCACTTACAGCATACTTTCTCATGGCCATTGTAATAACTTTATAATATTTTATTTTAAAATAATCTCTAAAGCTTCTAAAATGTGACTTGTCAGTGTGGATACAAGCAGTTTCTCTCCTCTCGAAGGTACTAGAAATGAGGAGCGCAGAGAGCCAGCTGGTCCCTGAAGACCCACGGCTGCTCAGTGAGAGCAGCAGCGGCCCCGTCCCTCCAGGAGACCCGGCCCGGCGGGCCTCGCACAGCGAGCTGCCCCACACCGAGCTGGCCGGTCAGACGCCCTACACACTCAACTTCAGCTTTGAGGAGCTGAATACGCTCGGCCTGGATGAGGGCGCCCCGCGGCACAGCAACCTCAGTTGGCAGGTGTGTGCGATACCTTCTTCCCTGTCCCCGAGGAATGAGGGCGGTGCTCGATGTATCAAGGTTATGTTGGTGCACTGATAAGGTCACCAGAAACCGAACTCACTGCGTGCCTGGGTGAGCGCCGCCGAGAGCTCCCTGTTCTCAAGGACCTGCACGGAGATGCGAGATCGCTGCAGAAACAGAGGAGAACGGAGAAAACCCCGGCTCAGGCGGCAGCTCACAAGGTCGTCTCCGACCTGCTGGCGTCCCGTTGCCCTCGCTGACTGTGGGTGAGAACACGCCATTCCCAGAGAGCCCGCCACGTGCTCTCCCTGGGAGGCGCCACGGTTTGGTTTCTCAGTCCGTACAGACACTGTTCACGGGTATTCACTTTCCATTACCCACTTTCAGGTGTGCGAGTTCATTCTTTGGATGTTCTGAGAAGTGGGCGGGCGGGACCAGGAGTGAAAGTGAAAGAGGGAGCGTGTGAGGGGAGAATAAGGAGAGGCAGGGACCAGGGAAGCAGCAGGGGCGGGAGAGAGCAAAGGCCCCAGGGCCGAAGCCAGTGAGCAGCTACAGGGAAACGCTCCTGGGGCCAGCGATGTTTAGGAAACGCAGTACTTGGTGGGTCTGCTGTTCTTAAGGGTGGTTTGTTTAGTGTGGTACTAAAGATCTTTTTTTCCACTGTTACTGTCTTTTCCTACATGCTATCCACCTCATTTCCTGGAATAAGTTGGAAAACCATCTATTGCTGGGTGTTGACTAAGATTAAAAACTCCCTTCTTGCCCTGGCTGGTGTAGCTCAGTGGATTGAGCGCAGGCTGGGAACCAGAGGGTCCCGGTTCGATTCCCAGTTGGGGCACATGCCTGGGTTGTGGGCCAGGTCCCCATGAGGGCCATGTGAGAGGCAACCATACATTGCTCTTTCTCCCTCTTTCTCCCTCCCTTCCCCTCTCTCTAAAAAAAAAAAACCAAAAAACAAAAAACTCCTTTCTTTCACATGTGACAGGCCCACACTTGCCCTTTGGTCTCTGTGTTTCCACAGCAGTAGTTCCTTCTTTCTGCTGGGATTCTTTTGCATTCCTCTGCCATTCCACACTTGGTGTTTCCTACCATGACCTGGAAACTCAGCCTTCCTATCAATGCAGTGGTTCTCAAACTTTTTTCTGAAAAAGAAAATTTAGAATCCTTTTACACTCTTAAAAATTATTGAAGACCCTTAAGAGCTTTTGTTCATGTGAATTTTATCTGTCAATATTTACTATATTAGAAATTAAAATGGAGAAACTTTTTAAATATTCATTTTTTAAAAATAAACCTATTATTAACATTTTTATGGAAAATGACAGGATTTTCCAAAGCAAAGCAAAATTTAGTGAAAACGATGGGTTTTGCAAGTCTTTTTAATGCCTGACTCAGTAGAAGATAGCTCAGAGCCCACATCTGCTGCTGCATTAAATCTCTCGTGACGGCACCGTACTGGAGAGTGAAGAGGCAGGTGACATCTTCGTCTGTATGGAAGCAGCCTAGACCTGCAGGGTCCCCCAGAGCGCGGAGCACCCTGCCTTTGACGGCAGAGGGCGCCGTGTACAGGCTGAGTGGGTCCCGGGGCTGTAGCAGCCAGCCCTCCCCCCTCTGCGGACATGCGGCGGCCGGCCCACCCCCACCCCCACCCGCGGCCGGACGCTCAGCCTGGCGCCTGTGTTTCCGCCTCCGCGCGTGTCCCTTCTGCCCTCCATTCTTTTCTTCCGCTCTCTTCTTCTTTCTCCGAATCTGTGCAGTTTACTCCTCGTCTGTTAGCTTTTCTGGGATCAAAAGCAATTCTAAGCATAAAACTTAAAACTTCATGTTGGAAATCAACCTTTTAAAAGTATTTCATGTCTCTCTTTGCTGGGACCTGGCTGTTGGCGTCGTGGCTTCAGTTTCTGTTGTTCATTCGGCTCCTGTGTCTGTTTATTGTTTCCATGGCACCCCGCATTCTTTTCCTTTTAAATTCTTTTTTTTTGGCACCTTGAGCACATTTTCTTACTCCGAATTTAAATTTGACAGAAATGTTATGTCTTATAAGTTGAGAAGGGTTCTTTTAAACGTGCATTGAAGATACGAGTGTTTTGTTTTTGAGATGCAGCTTAGCTCTAATCTCTCTTTTCTAAGGGAGGATTTTACATTTTATCAAGGAAGGTTACTTTTTCCTTAAATAAAAGTTAAAAGTTTGAAGTTATAAAAACAAGTGCTAAGATGATTTGTTAATACAGCCTTTAATTATACTTAAATATTAAACTAATTTTATTAAAATTTGTGTAAAGCTTTCTATTTACAGTAAAACTTTCTATAGTTCACAGCTTTGTTCTACTGTGTTATGCAGAATTCTTTTGAAAGAATTTGGTGTGTTGAAGACTCTGAGAATTCCTCAGCTGATGTTTTTGCTTTGTTCCGTTTTTTGCTCACTCGAATTCTTTTGTTTCCTTCTGTTCACAGTCGCAGACTCGCAGAACCCCAAGTCTCTCGAGTCTCAACTCCCAGGACTCCAGCATTGAGATCTCCAAGCTCACCGACAAGGTGCAGGCTGAGTATAGAGACGCGTACAGAGAGTACATTGCGCAGATGTCGCAGTTAGAAGGGGGCCCGGGCTCCGCGACGGTCAGTGGCAGGTCTTCTCCACACAGCGCCTATTACATGGGTCAGAGTTCCTCGGGGGGCTCCATTCACTCTAACCTAGAGGCAGAGAAAGGGAAGGACAGCGAGCTGAAGCCAGATGATGGGAGGAAGTCGTTTCTGATGAAGAGGGGCGATGTCATGGATTACTCCTCGTCAGGGGTTTCTACTAACGACGCCTCGCCCCTGGACCCGATCACAGAAGAGGATGAGAAGTCCGATCAGTCCGGCAGTAAGCTCCTCCCAGGCAAGAAGTCCTCGGAGAGGTCCAGTCTCTTCCAGACAGACTTGAAGCTCAAGGGCGGGGGCCTGCGCTACCAGAAGCTCCCGAGTGACGAGGATGAGTCCGGGCCAGAGGAGTCCGACAACACCCCGCTGCTCCGGGATGACAAGGACAAGCGGGCGGAGGGGAAGGCCGAGCGGGCCTCCAAGTCCCCGGAGCACAGCGCCGAGCCCATCAGGACCTTCATCAAGGCCAAGGAGTACCTGGCGGACGCCCTCCTGGACAAGAAGGACTCCTCCGACTCTGGCGTGCGGTCCAGTGAGAGCTCCCCCAACCACTCCGAAGCCGCCGACGACCCCCGGCTGGAGAAGGCCAACCTGATTGAGCTGGACGAGGACGGTCGCGGCGGGGCCCGGGCTGTCCCGCGCAGCCTCAGCGGCCTGCCGGACCCCGTCCTCGCCCGCATGTCCATCTGCTCCGAAGACAAGAAGAGCCCGTCCGAGTGCAGCCTGATCGCCAGCAGCCCCGAGGAGAGCTGGCCCGCGTGCCAGAAGGCCTACAACCTGAACCGCACGCCCAGCACCGTGACCCTGAACAACAACAGCGCGCCCACCACCCGGGCCCCCCAGCACTTCGACGACAGGGAGACGCCCCAGGTCGTCCTCAGGCCCGCAGCCGGCTCCAGCTCGACGGCCATTCAGAACGAAAACCTGAAGAGCATGGCGCACAAGCGAGGCCAGCGCTCCAGCTACACCCGGCTCTCGCAGGACGCGTCTGAGCTCCTCGCGGTGGCCGCCTCCGACAGCACGGGCTTCGGGGAGGAGAGGGAGAGCATCCTCTGAGACGCCGCCGGGGAGAGCGGTGCCGGTGTGCCGCGTGAAGCCGGCCTCCCGCGCATGTCTTATTCTGCACCTCATCTGCAAGTACGTGCCGGCGAGAAGGCCGGTGGTGGCGGGGACACACACGGCCCCACAGAGGACAGTGTTGGCAGGGCCAGTGGGCCCGTCCGCCTCCCCTGTCTTTGTCACTGAGAGCTTTAACACTCGTTGTTGTTGGACCTTCCGTTGGAACACACCCCATGAAAGTTTTTGAGACAAGGTCTGAATATAGAGGTCAGATACTGTGTTACCTACAAAGGGTTTAATTGGCTGGATAACAGCAGCCGGAGACCCGTGTGTGGAAATCCACTCATCAGATGTCCGCGGGCAGGCCCGGTGTTGGGCGGGGCAGGTGCCAGTTTTGCCTGTGAGGGACTGACAGGTTATGGAGTAGCCCAGAGACTAAAAGTGAATCAAGAACCAGGGTTCCACTATATAAATAGTCAAATTGCTCATCACAGGGCTTTTTAATTTTAAGAAGAAAGCATAGGATAAAGAGGGCTTTCAAAATTGAAAAGCGAGTGAGTCGGAATTGCGCAGAGCAGTCCCTGAGCACCTGGGCCATGGCGAGCTGCAGGAGTGAGGCCCGCGGGCGGGCGTGTAACCTCCCCCGACCCGGGTGCTGCTCCTGAGTCCCAGGCCGGGCCCAGGCGCCCAGAGACTGGCCAGCTCCCTGGGTACCCCCCCGGCCCGTGCTGGGACCCTGCACACTGCGTGCCCGCTGTTTTTCAGGGGCCCGACAGAGAGGAGAAAAGCCCCATGTCCTCCTCGGGAGGGTCGGGGGGGGGCGTGGGCAGCACCGGGCCGAGCGGCACGTTTATGGGGTGAGAGAACGCGCGGATAGTGGCGTCCTAAAGGTCAGCGACAGGTCAGGCGAGACGGGACCCTGCCTCCCACGCCAGGGCACCTTCGCCAGCCTCTTCTGCTCTAAATCCACATTGAATTCCAGGGGAGGGTCGTGGGAGGGGAAGTCGTTTTCTTAACAAAGCGAGGGTAACAGAGTGAAGGTGATCCCAGTGAAGTTTTCCGTGGGCCAGGAGCGCGCCCTGCCGTCACGCACTGAGGCGGTTTTGCCGTTTTAGCGTAGCCAATTTACGTGGAATTAGTTCTGGCAGCGTATCGTCCATCAGGTTGTAGATGGTGAGACTGTAGATGTTGATTATCTGAATTTTGTGTAATGTTTGCGATGTTTTTCACTTCATGGGTTTTTATTTATATGCTGAATCAATTGTTTCCTTGACTAGACTTTGCACGAAATAGTTGCTCCTTGGGGCCTCGCTGCCTCGGCGTTGGCGCGGGCCCGGCCGCTGTCGCTGCGCATTTCCTTGGCGTGCGCCTCCCCGCGTCTCAGCCAGTTAGAGGAAGGCGGGCGCTGTGACGTCAGCGCATTGAAATGCGACGTTTTAGCGCTCACAGTGTTTGTTCCTTTGCAATGTGGTATAGTTAGTAATTTCAGGGGCAGTATTTTGTGTCTTTTTAGGTGGGTAGATGCAGCTTAATGTCATTGTAGTACATTTATACTGTTTGTGAAGGTAACACTATAATAAGTGTACAAATAGATTAAGAAAAAAATAAAAAATTGCATGCTATTCCGACTCATGAATTTCTATTCACTACAGTGGTAATTATTCACATTTGATTAAAAATCAGGAAGTAATGGGTGTGTGTGTGTGTGTTATTTCCGATGGTGCCAGTCATGCCGCCGGCCCTTGGGGGTGCGCGGGGCTTGGGTCCTAGCGCCTGACGCCCGGCCACAGGGCTCCTCCGGCCGCGCGTTCCCGTGGCTGCGAGAACTGGGCGGTCCACGTCCTGGGAGGGATCGGTTATTATAGGGGCTTTCACATTGTCACTGTTGTCGCACTGTTGTTGCACTGTCGTCCCTGTGAGTCTGTGTGTGTGTCCGTCTGGTTCTCACGTGTGCAAAAGTGCGGCACGCTGGGTAAGAAGTGGCAGAAAAGAGCCGCTGCTCTGTCACGCCAGTCCTTCCGCTCCTGCATCACTCAGACCCTCGCCATACATAACGTGCCACTTTGCAGACTTCCCGCCGAGCAGGGCAGCTCCATGCGCGGAGTGCGGCCCGGAGCCAGACCGCTCTCCCTGGGCGCACAGCTGGCGGGCCCGCGCAGGGGGGCCTGGAGGTGGGATGGCGCTGTCGCCTTGGCGGCTGACCCTCTCAGGACGCTGGGTGCGTCAGGGCCAGCTCTCGAATCCGGGGAGATGTGCGCAGCCATAGCTAAGCTAACGTTTTCATTATTAATGGGAGAATGTGTTTGGTGTTATATTTTACAGATGTGAGTTTTATGTGGCGGTCAGAATAATGTCGGTTGCCTGGCAAGACCACTTTAGAACCTTATTTGCTGCAGTTCTCGCCCTGCGTTGAGGACGCGCCACACCGTGTGCATGTTGCGGTGCCGCAGTTCAGTGTGTTTGTGGCCATGTCTTTTTTCTCAGTAACAGTAAGAAGATACTGTGTGGATGAACCCTTTATTCTTCTGGCTGACGTGCTAGATTTAAATAGTTGTGAGACTACATAATTTTTGGTAGTACCAGGAATTCTCAGCCTACTTAGAAGTATCCCAGAGTTGAAAAATCCCTGAATTCCCAGCAAATTTTGAGTAAATCGACGTAACTCCCAGGAGAAGAGAGAACCACCAGGCACTGTTCCTTTCCCTCGTGGGTGCGTGATGCTGAGCGGGGGACGCGGGTCACAGGGGAAGTGCGATGACATGAACTTCCCTGGTGGACGGGCTCCTTTATCCCCCCTGCGCTTCCACATGGAGGCTGCCACGTGGCAGAGGGGAAGAGACAGGCGGGGGACGCTTTCCTTGGGGTACGGGAGGCTGGAGGAAATGACGGCATGTTTAGTCTCCGGCCGGGGTGGGCCCCGCTCTGCCCCGCCTCAGAACTGGACGCAGAGACCGTCGTGCTCGTGAGCTGAGCCTAGAAAAAAGCCTGGGTGGCAGTGTCGCTTCAGGAAGGTTGAGGATCCTTGGCTGAGGCTGACTAACAAGAGAGAGTTTAAAATCTCATGTAATTGTAAACCCTCTCGTGCCTAGGAAAAAAGTGCCGCCATTGAGGTAGATAGACCTTCAGAGGATCCCGTTTAAACCGAGGTATGTGAACAATCATTCAGTTTTCAAAGTCAGGTGTTAAGCCAGCTGTTGGAAACCGCTCTCACCAATGGGGAGATTTCCGTGTTCTCCATTTTAAGAAATAGAGTTAAGCAAGAAACATCTAGAATAGTTGCTGGAAGCCCAGCACTGTCACCTCCACGGCCAAAGCGTGTTGGGTGAATGGCCGGAGAAGCCCAGGTCGGAAGGCAGGCTCCCACCGGCGGCAGTGCTGGGTGCCCCTCAGAGCAGAGCACTGCCTGGGTGTGGCCTGCCGCCGTGGGGCGGGCTCCACCCGAACTCCCAGGTGCAGTGAGGCAGGAAGAAAGCACAGAATTGATCAGAATAAAGGTTACTTCCAGACAAACGTCAGTGATTCGACCCAACTGGAGGGAACGAAGACTGACCAAAATTGGCAAAAACACGAGTTTCTTAATACTGTAAAATAAAGGTGGTGCACCTGTTCTGAAGCACATGGAATATTTTAAATCCGTCTATGGAGTATGAGTAGCAGTTTTTAAAAAATCCTCACCCGAGGATATGTTTATTGATTTTAGAGAAAGAGAAAGGGGGAGAGAAACATCAGTTGGTTGTCTCCTGTGCACGCCCTGACTAGAGATCGAACCCACAACCTAGGTATGTGCCCCGACCAGGAATCGAACCCCCAACCTTTTGGTGCTTGGGGCAGTGCTCCAACCAACTGAACTACCTGGCCAGGGCCAGTCATTTGTTTATAAATGTGCTTAAGTCTTTAATTTTCTGAGGCTAAGTATGCTTTTTATAGTTATTTACACTGGCGCTATATATTAGGAGCCCTTTCTTAGTCTTTAACAAAACAAAATACTGTCAAACTGATTTATTAGAACTTGAATAAATGAAATCTTACTTTTAAAAAGACTATAGAACTACATGCTCCATATTACTCAAATTAAGAGGCTATTTGGAATAATTAAGACTACCTTGCTTCCTCACTATCACTTTCTAATTTTAACACGTATTTTATGCTTATTTGCCTCATTTTCTCTCAAGGCAGCAGGGCCCTGGGTCTTGGTGCCGTGGCAGTTCGGTGAACGCACCGCTGGCTCCCTCGCCAAACGCACAGGCTTGGAGGACCCCGCCCGCCACGCCGGCCGCAGCCGGCCGGCCGCCTGGAGGAGGCTCGAGCGCCGCTGCCGGTTTTCTTTGTCCTTAGTAGGTGTTGGGTGTGAATTTGCTTTAATGAAATGGTCCGTTTCTAAAATTTTAGGTAAAAGCCCAAAGGTAGAGCAAAGGCATGTAAAAAAACTCAGGTACCTGATATTCCTATCTTACAGCATCTCCTCGGGCAAACGTTTAATAAAAAGTTAGATGGTTACTTTCAGAATTATGGTTTCTGACACTTGCCCTTTCAAAGCTGTGTTTCTGAGTCTGTAGACTGCCTACTGTTATACTTCGT
The DNA here is from genome assembly GCA_004026765.1 of Micronycteris hirsuta. NCBI lineage: Eukaryota > Metazoa > Chordata > Mammalia > Chiroptera > Phyllostomidae > Micronycteris > Micronycteris hirsuta. The sequence goes on from PVJI01002072.1 coordinate 77,139, forward strand.
GCAAATTAAACTTTTTATTTTTAAAGAATTCATTTTCTTTTTGAATTCTTTTGTTCTTCCTCCTCTGTCTTTACCTGGGTTCTTCCCACTTGTGTCTTTAACTTCTTTTTGATACTGTTATGACTTCATCCCACAGTACTCTTATCCTGACACGGCCCCTCGTGCAGCGGGACGGGAAGGGACCTCGCAACGACAGCGTTCAGACCCAGTCCTGGGTCCCAGGCGGCCAGTAGGACCGCCTGCTGCGACGGCGGTGCCTGTGAGTGAGCACGGCCGGCCACCTGCTGGGCGGCCCACAGACCTGCTCTGTGGCCCCTTCCTGGCCGGCCACTCCTGTTGCTCTGCGCCCGCCGGGTCCCTGCTGGCCCCGGGAAGGGTTTCTGTTGGTGACTGTGGGCATCTCTGGAAGCACCCCACTTGGTCATAAGCTCCCAGGGAAGGACGCCCCCAGCCCGTCCGGGTAGGTGCTGTGCTTTGGAGTGGGAGGCTCTTTGCTCCGCAGGCACAGACGTTAAAACCCTCTTGCACCCCGTCTGCCTCCGCTCAGCCGACGTGGGGTGCCCGTCCTCTGAAGGCACCTGACTGTGGAGTCGAGTTGAAGCGCCCCGACTCTGCATGCTGTTCCGGGGCATCGCAGGCATTCTCAGGTGCGGCCGCTGGGGGGCAGATCACCATGTGTTACGTCCGTCTTTATCGTTCTCGGGCAGCGGGGGGAGAGTCGGTGCTCACGTTTCCCACGACGCGTTTTAACCGCAGCTGTGTCTGCGGTGTCACGCTGTCCCCTGGGTCAGGGCCAGCCGGGCCCTGCGTGTGCCGCCCGCGTGGGCAGCCTAAAAGCCTATTACAAGTCCTTGGTTGTGTTTATAGAGAGAACAGCCTTTCTGCTTTAAACATCAAACTTTATCTGTGCCTACTGATTATTGTGGAATAACATTCAATTCTTGGTTAAAAGTCTGCTCACTTTCCTGACGCCCTTCCCCCGGTTATCGCTCACGGATGGGACGGCTGCAGGCACTTGGGCGCGCCGTCACACGTCCCCGTTCTCTTCGTGTCCCATCGTCTCAGAGTCGGGCTGGGGCCCTGGGCACGCTGCGTGTGCTTCCTTCAGACTCAGCTGGACGGAACCGGCGCTTCAGGAGTGTTAACAGGCAGGTACCGTGTGTCTTTAAAAACATCATGACTGCAGGAGAATCCTATTTTTTTAGTGGCTCTGGTCGCTGTCCCCTCAGGAGAGGAGAGAAGAAAGTTATAGGCAAAATGAGATTGTCGGTCCCTCGTGGTGGCTGCCGGTCACCACAGGTGGACAACCTACAGACGCGGCAGTCGCAGCAGAGACGGAGGACCGAGGTGGTGGGCAGGTGGTACTGAGTTTGTGCAGTCACCTGCCTAATCATCTGAGTGTTCGCCTGAGCCAGGCGTGGTGGTCAGCACTTCACACCGACCAGCTCGTGACGTCCCGACAGTGACGCTGTTGCCTCCTGGTTCACAGCTGGGGAGACTGGATGCACACGCGTGAGGGTTTTATAGCTGTCCCTGAAACACGGGGGGCAGTCACCACTGTCCTTGTTCCCACAAGAACAGACCCGGGAGTCCGAGACCGCCCCACCCTGCACGCAGGGCAGCAGCCAGGAAGCCGAACAGAAGCGCCGGCCCTGCTGTCCTGACTCCGGACCGAGCCCGCCGGCTGCTGCCCTGGGCCCTGTCCCTCTGTGCTGTGGGCCATGTTGTCTCGGTCCCCACGCTCTGGCCGTAGGAGATGGCAGTGGGGTGCACTGAGCACACCTGAGCCTCTGTACTCGCCGAGTGGCTCCCAGGCACCTGCCCCCACGCCCCACCCCTGTCCCGTGAGCCACGGCCGCCTCCCATCCAGGCAGCGAGGGTGCAGGCGGCCACCAGCTGGCACCTAGGCGGCCCCGGCATCTCAGGGCCAGGCTCCACTGACCCGGACTCTGTCCAGCCGAACTCAGACCGACGCCAGAATTGACTGTGCACCCCCGGCTGTGCCCTCTGCCTCTCCCACAAGGCACGTGAGTGCCGTTGGCAGGCAGCCTGGAGGGGAGTCGTGGTCCGTGGGCTGAGAGAGAGACCTAGGGTCCTGCAGTCCGGCCCCCACGTTCACCGGTGAGGGGTTTGTTAGGCAGCCGTTTCCTTGCCGATGTTTCTATGCTACCTGCAAGATCCTGCTCTTGCACCACTGGAAGCTTCATTTTATCTTTGTCTTGGCTCCAGCTGCCATAACCAAGTGCTGCAGACAGGCTGGCTCGAGGACAGACGTCAGTCACACGGCTGGAGCTGGACGTCCCAGACGGCAGGCCGCAGGTCTGAAGCAGACCTCAGATGGTCCCCCATCCACAGCTACTCTCCCCGCGTGCTGTGCCTTCCTGTGGTTGGTGCCACGTTATCCCCACTACCACAGCAGCTCTTCCTTCCCGCGTCCCGCCAGGCACAGGCGCTCGGCTTTTCTCTGTGGTGTGTCTCCCGACCGCCCCTCAGGTCCCTCAGCCTTGAGTCCCTGCCTCCCGCGTCCTCCCCTCTTCAGTCCCCACACAAATGCCCACAGAGCCTCCGAAATTTCGAGCCCATCATTTACTGCTCAACAGTGGTGATGACCCTCCCGTCACTCAAGGTAACCAACTCTAGTGACCTTCGATGGACATTCAAGGACCTTCAAAATGTGGCTCCAGGGTACCTCTGGGAAAATCAATTTCCAGGCCAAAGCCACCCACTTACCTGGTTTTTCCTGAATGTCTCGAGATCTCCGGGGAACGGGGCTCCCAGCTGGTCCGTATTTTCGTGGGGTTGTCCTGGCTCCCTCCCATGCCCCGGGGCAGGCCCCTCTCTTCGCCCAGGCTAGGATGATGTTGCTTCCGGACACCGTACCTCACACTGGGGCAGGGATCTGGGGTATGTATCTCTGAGTTTAGAGACTGCTCATGGCCCACGGGGGTGCCCACCGCGCCTCCCCACCTCAGCCGCAGGGCCGGGGGCACCTGAACTGGGTGTGCAGCCAGTCAGCAGACTTCATTACTAAAAGAGCTGCAAAAGTAATTTGAAAAGTCATTTGTAAAAATACTTCTTACAAAAAGTAGAAAGTAAGTTGAAAAGTGAACTCAAAAGATTTAGCTCAATGTAACGAACAACAAGCGAGTGGGCATGTTATTGTGTGACCCCTGGAAACAGCAGGGTCCTGAGCACGGTGACACCGGAGCGCCGAGGTCTCCGAAGAGGCCTGGAAAGAGTTGGGTCTGGCGCCCTTCACTTGCAAATTAAAAGGCAGTCTCCGCGGGTCTGCCCCCGCGTCACGACATGCTCGGACTTGCAGTGGCATTAACCTCAGCGTTGTCCGAGTTAATCTGGTCCAGCAGCCTGACCAAAAGGAAGCTGTGTGGTCACGCACCGGCTGGAACAGCGCCACCGTCAACGATTCCATGGAGACGGACGTCCCTGTAAAACGTACGTACCAGGAGAGCCACTTGATCAGGATGGAATGGTTTAAAAGTGGGAGTGGCCTTGAAAACGATTCCAGGTCCCGAAGATTCCCATGACCAGCTGAGCGACCATCCCCCGACTGTGAAAAAGCCGAGAGCTGCAGTTCCGGCGAGGTGACAGGTACTGGGAGGAGAGTTCACTTCTGACGACGAATCACATTCTGAAGGACAACTGAACACACGGTAAGACTTCCAAAAGCCCGCCCCATGAACTTGACAGGAGGCGGCGGCTCAGCAAGGCCTGGCCTTCCCAGGGAGACGGCGCCAAAGCGGCATGGTCCGAGGGAAGCCGCCGCTCGCTGGTGAGGAGGGCGGCATTCTCTCTGTGACCCAGGAACAAGGGGTCTGAGTTCGCGCCAAGAAGTCACAGCGTCCCCGAGGGACCCGGCAGTGCACGCGGGGAAGTCCCAGTGAGGGGGTAGCTCTGTCCCTCCGCCCGCGGGACTGCCAAACCCGGGGGTGGAAAGTCCTCCCGCACAGTCATGCGTGGTCACACGCACAAAGCCGAGGGTGCAGAGGACGCGTCACCGAGCGGCGCAAAGGGGCTGCGAGGCAGACGGCTTTGGGCCAAAATCTGTCACTGGTGTAACACTTCCTCGGCCGTTCCCTGGTTGTGCGAGGGTATCACACAGACGCTGGCTCTGTGGCCCCTGAGTTTGGAAACCCAGTCTAGTAGGTTTCTTTGTCACGTGACTTGCCAGAACTCTGAGCATCCATTTCGAGACCCCAGGGAGTGAACACATCCCACCCGGGAGCCGCGTTCCTGAGCCACGTGTTGGGCGCCGTCCCGCGCGGTGGCCCGCAAGGCTGTTCCTCCAAACGGGTCCAGGAGTCTCAGCCAGGCCGGTGCACCACTGAGCGACTTTACCACCCGTGGCGATGCCGAGGGATCCCCAGGGGCAGAGTCCCCCCCCTCCCCCTCTGGGGCTCCAGCAGAGGGTGGGGCGCTGGCTGGGGGATGTCGCAGTCCGTGCCCCTCCTGTTCACCAGTCGCTTCACCACCAGGCACAGAAGGGGCAGGGCCACTCGCGTCTCTGTCCTCTCCATCCTCACCTGCACAGGTCCCTACTGCTGGTGAGCGGGCCCCACAAATCTGTCATCCAGCAAGCGGGTGGGGGAGGCCAGGTGTTCCCCACCGGGGCCCCGGTCTCCTTGGGGGGCACAGACAGCCTTCCCTGAACAATGGGGGGCTCATCATCTCGGCCTCCTCCCTCAGAGAAGGCAGCACTGTCGGGGGCGGGGGACAGGTCACCAAGGGCGGAACACTCCGGAAGAGAAACGCCCACCGCACTGCGTGTGAACGAGGGCTCAGGTGGAGCACTTCCGTCAGGCGAGTTTTGGCACAATTTCAAGCGTTCGTGGGAGAGAAACTTGAAGCTGAGTGCACCTTCCTGTGTAGGGACCTGACACAGAGGTGGTGACGGTGTCCTCGGTCAGCCCATCGTCTGGGGACTGACCGCTCTTGCACCCTGAGGGGGACTGTCCTCTGCAGAGACCTGCTCTCAGCTTAGCCGTTGCTTCATGCAGGTGGGGGGCCAGGACTCCCCCAGTGTGTGTAGGGGGGAGCCTAAAATACACAGTGCCGCAAAGGCAGGTCCTCCTGGGTGAGGCGTGAGGGCCCTGCTGCCCAGTCGCGAGGGCCGGGCGGCATGAGCGGGGAAGGGGAGAGGGTGCCCGTTTCGGGGAAGGACAGCAGCCCTGGCCACACAGGAGCAGGCGGGAGGAGACTGAACTGCAGGTTAGGGGCCCGGGGCCCAGGCCCTGCGTCAGCCGCAGCCAAGCCGGTTGAACATGGCAGCCTGGGGGTCACAAGGAGGCTTCATCACCCCTGGAGAGGGGCAGGACTGAGAGAGCAGGGCCAAAGACACTGTGAGCAGCTGGCCAAAGGCCATGGAAGAGGAGGCCTGAGGTGACAGGTGAGCAGGATGCAGGGGACCCTCCCCCCCGGATTCTCAGAGGAGCCTGGGAGGGGCTGATGCCGCGCTGCCTGCAGGCACACAGGACGGGACATCCATAGCGGGGGTGACCTCCCCAGGGTGAGTGGAGAGCGTGGGGTCAGTTGTCTTCTGTGGCCTTGGATGTCACTCTGTCTGCAAACCAGGGCAGACATCGTGGTTTGGTGGCAGCGGCAACCCCTCCGTCCAGGAGTGTCCCTTACTAACCACGGACCTCCTCTCGCCCCCACTCTGACCTCCACTCACGGAGCAGCTCCATGGCACAGAGAGGAGCCCGAGGGTCAGAGGGACAAGGGACAGTCTCGGGCAAGCCTGGCTCTGGGAGGCTGTCCAGGGTTAAAGCCCAGGGTCCTGGGCCCTAGTGCAGGTCTCTGTCCCCCTGTGACACTCTCTCCGGGAAGAAGAGGGTCCCCGCGAGCCAGGGGGAGTCCAGCCCTCCCTGCAAATCCCCCAGCTCCTCCCGGGCCACCTTCCCCACCGCTGCGGGGCAGAGGGGCAGGTAGCCCCACAGACCAGGCCTCAGCGCACTCTGGAGGCGGGGGCTCGTCTGTCCTGTCTCCTGCCAAGGGCGCCGGGGGGGCGGGGAAGGCAGGGGGGAAGCGGCCACCAGCTGAGAATGTAAAAGCTCACCACTGAGAAGCTGAAAGTTTTTCTGTTTGAATCTATGATGAGACCTATGACAAGTCTCTAAAAGACGGGGTAGTGTCTACTTAGACATTATTATGTCGTTCTAGTCAAGATGACCTCATGTCATAATCACGGACCTGCTCCGTGCCTCGGAGACAGTCAGGATGCTGGGCTGTTCTCCCCGCCCGCCACGCTGGAAGCTCCAGGCTTCACGCTGACCACCTCTGTCCATCTCAGTCGCCCTTGGGAGGGACAGAGTCGCAGAGCCCGGGGACAAGCAGCAGCCTGTCCAGCCCGTGTCCCCAGTGGTGAGCGTGTGCAGTGGGCCCTGTGCGCCGAGCAGGCGTGTCGGGCGAAGACAGGCTGCTGCCAGGGCGCCAGCTCGGTGTCTGCGTGGCGACCAATATGAGGATGCGCACACTCACACACACACTCTCACACAGTCGCACACAGGACACACAATCACACTCACAAACCACAACTCACAGAGTCACACACACACACAAGGATGCGTGATCCACACACTCCCCGGGCGCTTCTTGGACATGGATGCTGGTGTCCAGCTCAGGCCTGCGCCCCGCCCCCGGGCTGGGCCTGCTGACCCCCGTGTCCCTCTCCAGCACCAGCGTGACTTGTCACAGAACGATGGAAGAGAAAGTGCCGGGAATGAAGGAGGCGAGTCTGGGGGTGGGAAGGGGTGGTCTGAATTCAGCATTTTACAGAGGCGGCAGCCGGGGTGGCGAGTTTGCACCCCTTGGTATTCACCCAAAGGAGCTGAAAACTCACATCCAGGCGAGGCCTGCACGTGGGTGCTTCTAGCAGCTTTGTTCACAACCCCCAGTGTGACTGTGACTCTCAAAGTGTGCGATGCTCCGGTGGGTGCCCTGAAGAGACAATGACAATTTTGTGTGGACATGTGTACTGCCGTCAACAAATTTGATGGCAGCTTAAGGATGACGCAGCCAATACATGGTTCTTCAAAGCCCTTTGAGGAGCGAAAACCAACAAAATGTTGGAAGATGCGATTCTGAAGCCGTTCGATGCCTTACCTTTCAGACCACATCCAGGCGGCTGACATTTGGCTCCGTCCCCAGGGCGAGCAGCCGGAGGCACAGGGACAGAGCCGCCCGTTGGGCCCAGCCTTGGAATCCGTGGCAGTCTCTGCTGTGGCCTTCATGTGGCATTCATGTGGCCCAGCCTTGGAATCCATGGTGGTATCTGCTGTGGCCTTCACGTGGCCCGGCCCTGGAATCCACGGCCGCCTCTGCTGTGGCCTTCACGTGGCCTTCACGTGGCCCAGCCCAGGTTCCAGGCTGGGAGCCGGGCTCCCCACCTTGCTGCGAGGCTCCAGAAGAGCAGGTGGGACCAGAAGTATTGTTTTTGGCCACGTTTGGAACGTTAAATCTGCTGCCTATCACTGTAGGAATAAGCTGGACAGTAAATACTTTCCCACCGTCCCATCGCGGCAGAGGATGGGTGGGAAAGTGCACTGCCACGCACTGATGCGCCTGGGCCGATTTTACAGAACGGCGCCTCGCCCACGGCAGGGGAACTACCGGCCGGTGCAGCGTGGCGGAGCTGGGAGGACCCCGCTTTGCTTCTGGGAACCGTGAGCCGAGAGGCAGCCCCGAGGGCGCGGCCTGCCCCAGGCAGCTGTGGCCCACGGGCCCCCGCCCCCGCCCATCCCCACTGTGCTCTGCATTGGGGTTTGTGTGGGGCAGTGAAGCAACCATCTTGGCTGAAAATATTTGAAATCAAGTAGATATTTTCCCTCAAGATGGGAGGGAGCCTTCAACGCACTTTTGGTCTGTAATGGCCTCCATTCCACGCCCCGCCCCGGAGTGGTTTTCACTTCGCTGGGAAATGTCAGTTAAAATTTACACCCTTACCATCGTGAAAGATGTGAAAAATAGAAATGGCTTTCTTTTCAGACGCTGTCACCATCTCTCGCATATGGCTCCCAGTGAGAGTGTTTTTCCCCTTCTATTTCTCTGCTGCTTTGGCTTGGGAGTCTCGAAAAACCTGGGCTCCTGCCTGCAGCCGAGGATGCAAAGGCCTCGCGCAGAGACGCTGGCGTGAGTGAAAACCTGCCGTGCGCACCGTCTCCAGCCTGAGATCGGGGTTCACGTTCCCCGTCCTCCTCCATCTAGACGTCCCCCCACCGCGCTGTGCACAAGTGTGTGGAAAGGGCCCTTCTGTCTACGTCACCCGGTCACTTGGACGGGACGGGTGTCGCCAGAGTGAAGACCTTACGTCAACTGCGTGAGTCTCCAGTGACAGGACTATTTCCCGGATGAGCAGGGCGGGGCTGAGGGTGGAACGAGGTCCTGAACTTTATCCTTGGCTATTAGACTCTGTTACTCCATTCGTTGCTAGCACGACCATTTCAGTCCAAAACACGTCGTAGTGGGGTTTTCTGTCTACCTACCCGTCTGTCTGTCTGTCTAATCTTTCACGTAGGCCCAAATCACCCCTGACGTTGTAGAAGTGGAGATACTGTTTGCCTCAGTTCAAGGTTCCATTCAGAGCCAGACACTTCATCGGCTGGGACTAAAATCTGGGGGAAGTAAAATGATCTAATGAGCTATGATGTTCTCCAATGTGAGGTTACTTAATATGCTGCTTTGTTCTTGGGTTAAAAGCCCAAGTTAACTGTGGTGTCTGTTGTTAATGGGTTTGAAACCCGCTGGCTGGAACTCAGACATCCAGCCGCCAGGGAAACGCCAGCACGATTTCTAAACGGGGAGAGTCCGGTGGGGTTGACCCGACCTTCACCAGCCGCAGACACCAGGCCGGCTCTGACGCCACCCTAAGCCCCAGCCTGAAGCTCTTAGTAAAGAGACCTCGCGTCGCCCCCTGGTGTTCACGCCGCACACCCTCGTGGTCCCCTCCCCATGGCACCAGGCGGGCTTTGGGACCCATTGTGGTAGCACGGCACCTTCCGGATGAGTTTATAAAGTGACTTCGGCTTTTGCTTGGATGTTCTCTCTGCCTCTGGCGGAGGCCAGCTGCCGCGCTGTGAGCGGCCCAAGGGAGAGGGAGCCCTTCGGGCAGCAGCCTGGGAGGAGCAGGAGGGGCTGGAAGCAGATTCTCTTCATTCTCCTGTGGGGACCAGCCTCCAGGTGACAGATCCTGAGCCCGAACCTCCCAGCCAAGCCCTTCTCACCCCTGACCCTCGGAACTGAGAGGTAACACGTGTCTGCAGCTGCTTCCTTTCGGGGCCTTCGTTAGGCAGCAACCTGGAACTCACACCTCCCTAATGCTCTGTTTTAAGTTGCCCATCTCACGTTGGAGTTTTCCCCTGCGCCGTGAGGGTTTCCCATCATACCGAGGGGTCCAAGCGGTGACACGCTGGTGTGGGAACCATCGGGAGTTGTAATACAGAGAGTGAAAGGCCCACAGGGTGTAAGGTGCTCACGGGGTCGCCGAGGCAGCCCTGGCTTCGGAAAGGTTCTCCCGGGCATTGTGGGGCACGCGCCGGGGCTGGCAGACTCAGCCAGAAAACCTCCCTAGTTGAGACATTTGTAAATCGGATGGACTCGACCAGTTTGGATTAAATTTAAATCTGAGATTTCTCACTCCTTCAAATATTTCACTTGGGGGATTAAAGTTCCAGCTGACATTTTTGTGAGCATTTTTCCCCTGGGAGGCCTCGGCGAAATCCGGTAAAATTAGAGCCGTGAGCGCGGCTTTCCCCGTCCATGGCTGGCAGGGCTGCTGTGGGATTTCTTTTCTTTTCTTTTTTATTTTTGAGACATAAGAACTTTGGAGGAATGTGTGAGTTTTTAAGAACTTTCTTCCAGAACTGGTGAAACTTACTTAGAAGACTATTTGTCAAATACAATGTACAGCATTGGGTCCAGGGAGAGAAGCCTTTAAACCTCGGACGGTATTCTCCAAGGTTGGCGCGCATGGAAACGCACACGCTGTCCCCTCCTGTGTGTGACGGTGTGGAGGAGAGGAGGGCACGGGACATCGGGGCCCCACGGGCTTTCTTTGCTGCCGAAGGGGGGTGACCCGCGAGAGGCGGCCTCACGGGGCAGCCTCACGTCTCCGTCCCCGTGGGCGCAAGGCTGCCCGGCGGGGCGACGTGGTTAGGTCACCCCTACAGGCGCCCGAGGGGCGCAGCAGAGGCCGTGCCTCTCGGGAAGGCCCTGTGACACAGGCTGCGTCCTTCCTCCTGCCTCCCCCGGGACGCGTCCAAACACAGCACAGCCGCGCGACCGGCCCTTTGGTGGTGGGGCTGCTGGCGGTGCTTTGCTCTGCCGTCTCAGCTGTCCTCACCCAATGCCCCTTTTCTGGAGTGTTCCACAGCAAATACCAGACATCACAGCTCGTCACCTGTGAACACTCAGTAGGCGTCTTCAAAGCAGTCGGTTTCTTATATAAGGCCATAGGGGTTTCATACCTAACAAACTCGTTAACGCCTTCGAATGCCGAGCGCTCACTCCGGTTTCTCCAACACTGGAAGCCGCTGTCCTTCTAGAGTTGCACAAGGTTGTAAAAGGTCGCGAAGCCCCACTTTTCTTTCCAATTTGGTGTCGTGTCCGAGAAGTCATTGGCAAGTCCAATAAAGCTTATGCTGCGTGCTTTCTGCTAAGGGTCTAACAGTCCGCGGCCACGTCGAGGTCTTGGTGCACTTAGAGCTGGTTCCTGCGTGGTGCGAGGCAAGGACCCAACTCCCTCCTCTGCACGCAGCCTGCAGGCCCCCGGGCCGCGTGCCAGGAAGACTGGCCTTTCTCTCGGCAGCCGTCTCCCGTCGAAGCCCTGTGACCACACGTGTGAGGCTTCGCTTCTGGGTCTCCAGTCGACCCCATCGGTCACTGTGTCCTGGTGCCAGCGCCACCCTGCTTTGATTAATGCAGCTTTGTAGTAAATTTTGACACCAAGAAGTGTATAGTCCCTAACTTTGTTTTTCTCAAGATTGTTTTAGCTATTTGGGGTCTCTTGAGATCCATATATATATATATATTTTTTTTCAAATAAAGGCTTTTTTAAAAAGATGTATGTATTTATTTATTTTTAAACAGAAGGGAAGGGAGGGAGAAAGAGAGGGAGAGAAACATCAGTGTGTGGTTGTCTCTCATGTGGCCCTCACTGGGGACCTGGCCCGCAACCCAGACATGTGCCCTGACTGGGAATCGAACCGGCGACCCTTTGGTTCTCGGGCTGTGCTCAATCCACTGAGCCACACCAAGCCAGGGCTCCTCGCATGTTTTTAAATGGATGTTTCTATTTCTGCCAAAAAAAAAAAACCATTGGGATTTGGACAGGGGTGGCGCTGACTGTAGCTGTGGGCGGCATCAGCATTTTAGCATTAAGTTCTCTGATTCATGAACGTGCAGTATCTGCCCCTTTATTTATGGCTTCTTTAATTTTTTTCTGCTATGTTTTGTCATTTTCACCACGTCTTTCCTCTCCTTGGTCAATTCCTAAGTATTTTACTCTCTTTGATGCTGTGGTGAGTGGATTGTTTTCTTAATATCTTTTCGGATTGTGCCTTGTTAGTGTATAAAATGCTCTAGTAGTTTTTAATCTGGGTTTTAATCATTTCATTTAGTTTTCAATTTCAGTAACGATTGCTTGTGATTTTCTTGTGTTTTCAATTAGTTCTTTGATTTCTTTAATCATTTTAGTCATCCTTATTTATAGCCTTTATAGTTCTTTGGTTTCTAATCTTTCCCTTTATCGTCTCTACTGGGTCTCTCCAGGCAAACTGCTTTTCAGAGGTTTAGAAAAATTTTAAGTTTTAAACTGACTTTCAGCAAGCCACTAGCTGTGAGAACTTGGTGGGGGTTGTACCGAGGGCTTCTCCCTCCAAACGAGCTGTGTTTGCTACCACCACACACCCCGGGCACCGCCAGCCAGGAGCCCATTTTTATGTTAATGTGTCCTCATTAGAATTTCTCAGACCGATCCACTCCTCGGGAAGGCAGCTCTAGGTCTCTGGTTTTTCCAGGGAGACATTTTTTACCACCTGAGCTCAGGCAGACAGAGCTGAGATCATGAGATCGGCAGCCTCCAGCGTCCTGCATGCTGGTCTCAGGGCTGATGTCCTGCTTCAGGCGGTTGCAAAACCTTGGCCCCCAGTTCCTGTCGGGCCAGGGCCCCCGACAAGCTCAGGTTACAGCCTCCCCGGCACCCTCAGCACACGTGCACACCTGCAGCACTCAGAGTTCTCTCTCCGCTGTCCTGCCGCTCTTGCGGTCTCGGGTTGGCACTCCCCAGGCCCTCATACATTCTACATCCCCGTGCCTCACCGGGAGCCCCTTCTCCAGGGCTGAGAGAGCTTGTCCCCCGGGCCGCTGTGTGCCCCTGGTCACTCGCTTCTCGCCTCTGCGCTCAGTTTCTGCAGAAATGGGAGAGCACAGGTCTGCCTGCCTCTGAGCATCTGTCCGTGGCGTTGGGAACTAAACGAAATGTGAACTGACCTGCACGTTGGATGTTTGCGGTTAGTGAGACCTGACTGCAAAACCACCTGAGGACAGAGAAGAAACGACAGCTCCATTTCTAGTAAAACACTGGCTAACAGAACTCAACAGTGTTGGCTTGTTCAAGTAGCATGTACCACAGGCGTGCACAGAAAAATCAGGGCAACCTGCTAATAGCAATACAGTAAAAATGTTGTACCAAACTCACGCCCAAGTTATGTTTTACAATTCTCAACCCCCCCAAAACCCCCAAACACCCTAAGCATTGAAGCATTCCTCCTAAAATGGATAGACTGTATATTCCAGCCAAATCCTAAAGCCATGTCGTGCATAGCAGAGAAAGCTGGACCTATTCTCCTTAAGATCTGGAATAAGACAAGGACACCCACTGCTCTTTCACCATCGCCTGGGAAGGCCCGGTTAACGCTGTGAAGCAGCTCAGAAAAATAAATTCACAAAAAGTTAAGCAAAAGGGAGGGAAACGGCCTGGGTTTCATTTGCCTTAATAATTCATTTTTCTCCACAATGCAGTTGTAACCTCTTTGCAGCCAGAGGTCGTGTCTGATATATTTACTAAAATCCAGGACAGCAACCCAGTTTAGAGTTGGTGGTAGATACCAGTTTACAACAAGGATAATAAGTAGTGAAGATGAAATAAGATTCACACGTGGAAACGACTTGCACGTGCTAGAGAGGTAACCTTTCATGACATCATCCTTCATTTCAAAAGGCTGTGCGTCTCCCCAGGCATCCAAGCCCCGTGCCCACGGCCTCCCTCCCTCCCGGGCCGCCTTCCTCGCGCCCGCCAGCAGGTGGCGCTCGGCCTCCACCGGCCGGACCCCACGGGCGGTCGGGCTCCGCAGCGGCAAGTTCCCTCCGAAAGGTGCCGCTCTTCCTCGACGCTGCTGCTCCTCGGGGTCCGCGGCTCCCAGCGAAGGCGCGGGTGCTCGAAGCGGCGCCGCCCCGGCTGCGCGGCTTCCCCGGGAGAGCCGAGGAGCCCTGCCGGAAGCCCTCGGTCCGGGCAACCCCCTCGCCGGTCCGAGACGACCGCGCGCACGTCACCGAGACTGGAGGCGACCCTCGCTGGTGTCTGCGCCCCCGCCCGCGGTCCCCGGAGGCAAGGACGGAAGGACGGGGCTGGGGGCGGTGGCTGGCCCCCGCGCTTCCCGCCCTCGCCCCGCGGGGACCCTGCTAGACGGCACGGGGCGGCCTGCGTCGGGATGACCCGCCCCGGCCAGGTGCCAACGCCGAGCCCGCCCCGCCCCCAGAGCACCGGTATCGACAACACCGACGGCCCCGGGGGTGCGCGCGTTCCCGGCAGGGCTCACCTGCGGGCGCGGCGGGGGTCCCCAGCCGTCCGGGCCGCCCCCACCCCGCCCCGAGCGTGGGTGATGGATTCCGCGTCCGGGCCGGAAGCGCCGCCGCCGGGGCCGACTCGGCGGGGCCACCCGAACACCTGCGCGGCTGGGCCGAGGGTGGCCCCAGGTGAGACGGCAGCCCTGCCCCTCTCCTGCTCCAGGTCAGTCCGCCTCCCACGGGCCTTCCCGAGCCTACCACCCCGAGGGCAGTGTCTCCCAGTTTGAGGATATATGAATACACGAGTACTTTTGAATTTTAAAGACGTATCTAGATTAACCACCCATTTTAAAGCAGGGTCCGAACGCTGCCAAGGGAGGGCCGCCGCAGCCACGGCACGTGGGCGCCTCCCCGGAGTCCGGGAGCGCAGTCAGGGGTGAAGGGCGAGAGCGCGGCCACCTGCGCGGGAAAGCGGGCAAGGCCCAGCCCTGCCTCCGGGCGCTGGGCGGGCCGCGGGTGCTCGCAGAACCGAGCAGCTGCGGAGGCCGAGTGCTCGGGCCCTGCGGCGCGGCCGCTGGGAGCCGAGTGACACCAGGGGTCTCTCTGCCCTCCCCCTAAACCTTCGGTCCCGTTCTGAAATCTGTGGACTTTCTCCTACGACGAACAAGCAGTTCCCTCTACTCCAGCAGTGTCTTTAACACCTACTCAGACAGGTAGCCCTTCCAGACTCCAGGTTTTATTTTGAATGAGCGACTCCTTAGTTTGAAACTCAGCCACACGGCACAGAACTACTTTTCCCCGAAGAACTAGGAGAAACTCGGGTGTGTCAAATCTTCCCAGCCCTGAACTCGTATCAGATAAGCGTCTCTGCACCCGAGCTGCAAGGCCTAGGAGGTGGCTGAAGGGGTGAAGGACAAGGGGTTAAATAAAATGAGGAGGGGAGATCTGAAAAATCATCCAGAATTCAGATATTGACTCCAGACATGTTTTATTATAATCTTATACAGTCTACATAAATTTGAACTTGTATTGATTCAGGTTCAGTTATAACATAGCATAATAAAAATCAAAGCACTGGTCCTCTGAAATAAAGCAAGCAATCACCATTCAATAAACACACTTGATTTATTTTGTATAAAAGGTTAAGTTTACAACTAAACTTTTATAAAAAGTTTAGCATGAATAAGTACATCATTACACTTTGTATGCAGAAATAGACATCTCTGCCACTATACAAGAAAACTCTAATTAAAGAGTTCACAAGGTTTCACTCTCTCTATATATATTTATATATAAATATATACACAGCATTCAGTAGGCTTGCGTCAAAAAGGCAATTTCTGACCGAAAGACTTCATTTAAGTAACTGAATACTGGATCCTTCTGGTATTCACGCTCCACCTTTGAAAAAGGCAAAGTCTGCTTAAAATTGGGCAATTCCTTGTGATTTTCACGTTTTCGCTCCCCATGGTGGGAATAGTATATAAAGAAAACCTTCCAACTGCAGAAAGGGCATTAAAAGTCTTTTTCATAAATAACTACTATCACAGTCCAGCCAGGTCAGAAACTCCCTGGGGAGGAGGATCTGATCCTTCTAGTTCTGCTTCCATTTTTTAAAAAGGTCCACTCAACTTGTTGTCCTCCTGGTGAAATGGTTGAAAAATAAGTTCCTGTGGATTTGTTGTTGTGCAAAGGGGGAAAAGTCATGAACACCTGCAAAAGATTGCGAGAAAGGCAAGTTTAGGAGAAAGCAACCTAAGGGCAGAGGCGGGCCGGCTGGCGCCAGGAGGAAGCCACAGTTTGAACATTTAACCAAACACTCAGAGATTGGGCAAACCCTGGCGTCCAGATGCAGCACACACACTCCGCCTCGGCAGCGCAGATTAAACATTAAAATAGCAGAGACTCAAGGGAAAAACTTCCCAACGCAATCTCCTCTTTGGATCTGCAGCAGCAGTGCTCGCAGGCGCCAGTCTGCTTCTTGTAACAATTATTTGATTGAAAACAGCCCTTTAGTTAACAGATAGGGAAGCAGGATCCCACATCGCAGGGCTGGCTGAGGCTCGGGGCAGCAGTGCCCGCCTGGCCGAATCCCACAGGGCTACAGTTTTGGGAAGGAGGGTCCCTGTGGAATTTGCGGCGATAAGATTAATTACACGGAGGTTAGTACCTCATAGTACCAGACCCACAGCAGAAAGCAACCAGGGCATTACATTCCAGACAGAAGCCAACACACACTTTCTTCCACCACCTTCCTAGGAACTTACTGGCATGTTTCTTTCTTTCTCTTTCCTTTTTTTTAAAGAAAAATATCCTGTGATCTTGAGTAACCGGGACTAGAAGCTCCTACATGCAGACAATGCATTCACATTCATTTACTAAATCAAAATTTTTACCAACACACAAGTACCCGCACACACGGAAAAACACTCCAAGGGGCACTTTCACCAGCGGGAGCCACAAGCAAACACTCACCATTTATTCAGCCACAGAGCGCTTTGCTGTCATTTGACATGAACTCAGAAGGGAACTCAGAAGCCTGCGAGAGACGGGGGATATAAAAGGCACGACGTTAGACAACCTTAAGGAGAAAGGGCCTCTCTCTCTCTCTCTTTCAAAGTAGTCTGTCTACCAGCAAGTTCCGTGAAATATGTTTGTGCTGTAATTCAGATTAAAAAAGAGAGACATTAACGTGTCAGAACTTAACAGCAATCTCACGCACGGCCCCATCTACAGCAGATTGGTAAGAAAATAAAGTTAATTAGCTCATCTGTTCAGTCACCGACTACAGCCGTTTGGACAATGGGGTGTGCCCCCGGCAGCCCCGGCGATGAGAGCCGGGGTGCGCGGCAGCGAGCGAGGGCACCGGGCGCAGGTCTTACCTGCAAGGACAGGATGCTGATGTCCGTGTTGAGGGTGGTCAGCGGCGTCCTGGACGCCTGGCTCTGCCCGGGGCGCTGGTGGTGCAGGCTGACAATAGTGGGGTGCGAGTCCAGGGCTATCTGCAGGTCCAAGATGTAATCGATGACGTGCTGCAGGATTTCCATCTTGCTCACCTTCTTGTTCTGGGGGATGCTGGGCACCAGCTCCTTGAGCTTGGAGTAGCAGTCGTTCATGTTGTACAGCAGGCTCATCGGGTCGTCCACCGGGGTTTTGCTCCGGGAGATGCCCAGGCTGTGGTCAGAAAGGCTGTTTTTCCTAACGGACCTCACAGGACTGAAGGCTTTCATGCTGACCGCGGGGAAGGAAGGAGAGACCGGGAGGGAGCGGGCTGCCCTGGAGATCAGGCCGCCGCCGCCTGCTGGGCTTCCAGCGCTCGGCACCGGGCTCGGCTCAGAATGAAGCTGGGAGCGCGGCGGGGCGGCTTTTATCTGCATTAGCCGGGGCCACACGATTCAGCTTCCCTGCGTCCCCATTGGTGAAAGAAGACGTGTCCATCAGGCAGGGCGGGCGCTCCCATTGGCGGGCGCTGGCGCGGGGCGAGAGCTCAGTCCTTCCGCGTTTGCAGCCAATCCTCGCGGGGTGGGCGGGGCGAGCGCGAGCCCAGCTGGGGTGGTAAATAGAGTACAGTACGCGCGGGGCGGGAGGGGGCAGGGACGCCGGGGAGGAGTGCGGGGACCCGGGCGGAGAGAGGGGAGGGTGGGGAAGTCGGGGGGAGAACGGGGTCAGGAAGAGGAGGTGGGGGAGGGGGACTCCCAGCATTCTAAGTGTGCATCTGAATTCCAATTCCAGAGGCCAGGCCGGACCCTCGCCCTAGGGTGTGCGCGCACCTCGGAGCTCTCCGCAGCCCTGGCTTCGCAGCACCCCCGGCAGGTCTGCGCTGCCGAGGCCAAGCCTCACTTCCCTGCGACCCAGAGAACGTTGTCTAGATAGAAGGCGATTCTGCACAAAGGAAAATCGCAGATAAGTTTGTTATTGGCAAAGTGACATTTATCGAGTGACTTCGGTCTTTTAAGGAAACGCTTTGTAGAAAACATAATCCACGCGCGTACTCAGGGTCAGGTTTCGTGCGGGTTCTGCAGCCCAGAGCGACGCGGGAGACGTTATTGTAAACCCGGTAAAATGTGTGCGTGCTTATTGGAATCGGAGCTGAACGCTTAGGAGCTCTGAGATGCAGGACGCTCTGGGGTGCCTTTTCTAGAACTGGGCAGAACTATTCTAATGATCCTACTAATCGAAAATCATTAGGGTAATTTGCATATTGGAGCTGTATTTACATACACTGCCCTTGAAGCTGCGGGTCTGTGCCCTGCAGTGTAGGTGGCAGAGTAACGTAATTAATTATGCACAGGGAGTGATTGTGGGTGTCACATTCCAGCACCTACGGTATTTTTAAAGCTGTGTGACAGGTAGGCGGCCCTAGCCGTTGAGCGACATCTTCACACTCTTTTCTTAACAATTCTGTCATGTATGAGGTTTGGAATCTTTTCCGCGCTTGTAATGAATGCAGTTTAGGGGTGTTTTCCTTTTTTTTTTTTTTCCCTCCTGTAAATCTTTAAAAACTCCTTCCTGAGGTCTACATTTTTATAAAAGTTTGCAGCTTTTTATTCAAATACCATGCAGTTCATTCACACATAATTCCAGCTTCGCTGAAGACCACAGTAAATTGTATTTTGAAAATCGTGCTTAGCCAGCATAGAATCAACTGGAAAATCTGAGAGCATCTTGTTTATTTTTTTGTCAGGGTCTCCACCTTTTTTTACAGTGATCTCCACCTCCTTTGCATTAAAGAAGAGGAAGGGCGGGGTGGGGGGGGGCAGACCTGGAGAAAAAGCAGAGCTTAATGGGGAAGCAGCCTTTCTCCCTTCAATCACTGATTAATTCCGCAGCCGGTGGGCCAGCCCTGTGCCTGCCCCGGGCTAGTCCTTAGGGAGGCAGAGTGGGTGGCGCGGAGGGGGAGGTCACTCGCGGAAAACCCAGCCACTTCGCTTTGCAGGACGGAGGTGGGCGGTTTCCTGACCGGCAGAGACACCCGCGGAGGGCCAGGTCCCGGCGAATGCCGCCCGCGTCCGCCTCCTGGCCGCGTTCGAGGACCAGCCTCCCCTCCGACGCCGAGTCTGGAGACGACTTCGTCCCCGAGTCCCCCGCAGCCCCAGCCTGTGCTGGGCGCTGCGTGCACGTGCCTCCGTCGCAGCCGTGCCACAGGAACAGACTTTGTTTTGACACTATTTTGGTTGGTGATGTTATACTCTGACTACTGCACAACAATAGCCAACGTAAACACACGTCTTCGGGATTCTCGGACCTCGCGGCTCGGAGACGGCGACGCGCTCCGAGCTCTCCCCGAAGGCGCCGGGCGTGGGCGCCCCCCGGCCCGGCTCTGCCGGGGGCCGAGGCCGGCGCGGCGCGACTGGCCCCGCCGGGGACGTGGACGAGCGCAGCGCCTTCTCCCCCGACCGTTTCGGTGCCCCGAGGCAGTGACATCGCTAAAGGGGGTGAAAGTTTTCCGCCGTTCCTTTCTTTAGCTGCCGTGTCAGGGTCCAGGCGGTCGGGCCACGTCCATTTAAAGACCATTTTAGGGAGATTACGAGGCCGTATAAGTTAATGACTTAAAAAAGGCCCCAGCCACCGGCAGGTCCGTCTCGACGAGCCCCACACGGAGTTGCCTTTAACACTGGGTTTTCGCGGGGAAAGGGCGCTGGGGCGTTCGGGGGGGGGGGGTTACCGGGTAGGGAGAGGCCCCCACCATGGCCGGCTCCGCCGCTTTGCGGGAAAGGCCTCCGAAGTTCAAACGTCCCGGCTGCGGAAAGGGCCCCGGGTCGGCGAGACCCGTGGGCCCCGGGGAGGTGTGAAGGGCTTCCGGTGGGGGTGGCAACGCCGGCCCTGGAAGTCCCCCCAACCTCCCGGCCCGGCCGGCGGCTCGCAGCGCGTCCAGCCCCACGCGTTAATCAGAAGCAGCCGCGGCCGGGCGCGCGTGACGCGGCGGGGGACGGAGGGGCCCGCGGGGGCGGGGGCGCCCCGAGGTCCTCTCCGCACATCTGGCCCGGCGGGGAGCGCGCGCCTTGCTCCCCCCGGTTTTGTCCGCACAGCTGTGTCCATTCCGCCCGTGACCCCCCGCGCGATCCCTGACAGGTGATGAATGGGCGGCGGCGGCGGCGGCGGCGGCGGCGCGCGGGCCAGGCCGTGGCGGGGCCGGAGCCCCAGCCCCGGAGCAGACTCTCTGGCGCCAGGCGCGTGACGCCGCCCATTCCCGCCGCCCGGCAGCCTTGTCCTCGCGGCGCCGCTCAGGCGGCTGCCATGGCAACCGCGCCGTCACTCAGCGCGCGCGCCCGGCGGATCAATGCCTGCGAGGCCCGGCGGTCCCAGGCTCGCCCCGGCCCGGCCGCCCGCCCGCGCGCACCTGCAGCCGCTGCGCGTCTTAAGTTTCCAGCGATTTGGGGAAAGGAAGAACGCAGAGGAAAAGAAAAGGGGGGCCAGGGGGAGAAGAAGGAAAAAAAAAAAAAAGCCAGGCGAGGGAGAAGAAAGAAATCTTCCTTTTGCGAAGGAGGCAGAGTGTGGCGCAGAGGTTGCCAAAGCAAAAGGTTTTGCTTTATTTTATTTGTTTTTGCAACCGAGGTCTTCAGGGTGGGGCTGGCGCGGTGGGCAGAAGGTGGCTGCCAGAGCGGACGGCGGGATTTATTTATTGTTTTGGGTCCTCGGGGGGATGACTGCGACGCTGGGCTCCTAAAAATACCTTCCAGAGACCCCTCCCCGCCCCCCGTGCCCCCCGTCTTCCTCCTCGGAACCTTGGGAGGTTGTGCTAAAAAGCACCAGACTTGTCCAGAAAGCACCCCTCCACAGGCTTGGGGGCGGCGGTGAGGCTATCCCGGGGGCTCCGAGCCCGCGCGCCCTCATTACCACTACAAAGCGGCGGCCGTCTCGGCCCCGTTCTAAGGCTGCGTTTCCACGGGGGACGTCGAGAGGCCAGCAGCGTCCCCAGCCGCCCGCAGACGCCGACGCCGCCTACGTCCAGGCTTTCTCTCTAGGGAAAGTTCCAGGGAAGGACCAGATGCCGACATTCCTGACCGAGCCTCGCGTTTGCGTCCCTCCAGGGGGCTCCTCTGCGGGCCGTGTTAGCCGCGATTGTTCGCCGTGGGCCCCGGGGAGGCGGCCCTGGTGGCGGCCGCTGGCCCGGAGTCAGGGACGAGGGCACGCCTGTTCCCGGCCCTGTTATCTGGTGCAGCAGAGAGTGGGGTGGTTTTCGAGGAAACGGCCTGTGGATTACAAGAGGATTCACGTTTTTGCTTGCATGTTTACTTAATATCTTGGCCAGAGGGAGCCCTTGCCCTCAAACCAGATAACCGAATTTGGGCTTAAAACAGCCTTAAATATGGGGGCAACGAGAGGGGAGGAAAACGAGCAAAGCCACAAAAAGCAAACAAGGGGATGTTTACTTTTCTCCCTCTGGGTATTTTTGAAGACTAAATTCAACTTCTTGTCGCGCACAGCTAATTGCACGAACAAAGCGCCTCAGCCACCGCCAAGGCTGAGCAGTCCCTCCCGGCCCGGGTCCTTCGAGGATTCTCAGGGTCCCGGCCGCCCAGAACCTCGGGAACACGTGGGAAGACGCGAGCCGGATCCAGCTCCGTTCAGGCGTCTGCTCTCCTCCTGGGGAGATCACCTTTCAACTCCCTGCGTTCAAAGAAAGCAAAGTTTGGGAAGTTTGGCCGAGGGGCTGAGTTAACTACCAGCACAGCAAATATTTAGTTACAAATGCTGTGAAGTACCCCGGTTTGTGGCTGTGTTTGGCTTTCACAAAGGATTTTCCTGGGACTTTTGTTCCGGTCACCAAACGAAAAAAAATTAACTTGAGCGAGAGATAACGTCTTGGAAAACAATCCAGGGCCGCCCGCGAGCTGGCGGGCGTGGGGCTGGCGTCGCTGAGTCTGCACCCCCCGGGCGCGCGGCTCGGGTCCATCCCCTGTGGGGAGCCCGGGTCACCGGGGGTCCCGGCCGCTGCCCAGGTGCCTGGGGCTGATCGTGGTCCTGTGGCTCTGTGGCCGCCCTCTCCAGCCAGCCATAAGGGCCAGCTTGTCAGGAACCAAGCTGCATCCTAATGTAACGCAGCAGCACAAGCAGAACCCGAGGCCCTGGCTTGTGAGTCCCTAACAAGAAACACATTGTGCTTTTTGGCCCAAACCACGTTCGCGCGCCACGCGGATGCCTCGCGCCAAGTCCATGACTTCAGTGGGGAGGAACCGGCCCGCCCCGCAACCCCCTCTGCGCCACTCCGCGGCGCCCCACCACCCTGCGCTTCAGCCCTATCCGGGGCTCAGGTCAGGGCCAGGGTGGGGGTGCGCTCCGTGGACACGTGTCCTGCGCCCTGGGCGCTTTGAATGCCACCAGCGCGGGAATTCTAATCACTGCCCTCCAAGGTGGGCTGCAGAAGAGACTTCTTTTTAAAATAGGTGGACACCCTTCTCTTCCCCCCACCCACGTCTTTGAGGCTTTCACTCTGATACTGGCAGCCACCCCCCCCCACCACCCCCCATGACCATTTACAGACCTCCTCCTTTCCCAGTTAGAAATCCGTGAGGGTTCTGCAAGACTGTCACATGTCACTGCTACCCTGTCTGCAGGGAGAGGAGAAGACCCAGAGCTGCGACCCCAGGGAGATGAGTGCAACTCCTGGGCGCCCCTGGTCAGCTCTGCGGGGGAGGGGGGGCTCCTGCCCTCCTCCCAGTGCTCCTGACCCTCTGAAGCCAGGAGCCTTCCATCTTTCAGCGCCCCGCTGACCACCAGCAGGACCCCGGAGGAACGGCGTGTGAGCTCAGCCAGACGTTTTATTTTAAGCATGCCCACTCTCCTTGGGGTCTGTGTGAGGGACACAGAGAGGTTCCATTGCAAAGACGGAGGAGGGACAGTGGCCCTCTTCAGGGGGAGGTTAAACATTCACGCTGGTTCAGACTAATCATTTACAAGTCTGCTTACAGCTCCTCTAGTCTGCTTTTCCCTTTGACCCCCGCTGCCCCCCTTAGGAAAGGCAGGAGCTGTCTTCATCTTACAGGGGAGAAACTGAGGCACAGAGGAAGGGCAGCCCCCTCTGGGGCCCATGCTCCCTAGGACAACACCCTGCAATTATGTGTAGCTGTGTGGCCTTCACCCCGGGTAGGGTATTGATTACTTTTTATTTTGAAATTTGTTCCAGTCCTGCAGGATGGATCGCTCAGAGCCAGGAATGTGTGAAACACTCTGTCCTCACCTTCCCCAGAGTTCACACTGAGTGACCAAGCCTGACCCTCTATTAACCAAAGGTCCATCTGTGGACTTCTCAGACCGTAGTGGGTGTAAGCGTCACCTTTCCACACAGAGCCTGGGGGCCCACCCCTAGGAATTCTGATTCGGGGAACAGCCTTCTGAGCCAGCCAACTGGGGAGATGCTGGTGCAGCTGTGCAGGGGCCACCCCCTGAGGAGCTGGGGTGCCCTCCTACCCCCCTCACCGTCCCAACCCCGCAGGTGCTGTGCTTGCCCACTGGGAGGATGAGCCATCTCGGACCCCTTGAGGACCCAGGCATTTGTTTTTACAAAACCTCAGGAGGACAAGGACAGTTCACTCTATTTACCCCCATTTTTCCTTTTTCTTCCTTCTGGCTGCTCCTGCTCTCTTTGATCAATATCCTTGCTGTTTCAGGAGTATCCTTTGGACATTCTTTTGGGGTAGGTGGGCTGGTGGCAAGTTCTCTCTTAGTTTTCCTGCTCCTGAGAAAGTCTTGTTTTCTCTTGATTCCTCATGGCCATTTGTGCTGGATGGAGACTCCTAGGTTGTGGTCTTTTCCTTCAGCATTTGATGTGCTGTACCATTTCCTCTGGCCGCCATGGCTTCTGACGAGAAGTCCGCTGTCATCTGGATTTTCCTCTCCAAATAAAGTGCTTCTTTCTGCCCTTCCTTTATCTCCAGTTTCAGAAATGTGTCCTCGATGTGTTGTGGCATGGATTTATTTGTGTTTTTCCAGTCTAGGGTTCTCTCAGTTTCTTGACTCTTGTAGTTGAAATGTTTTGTCAAATTTGGAAAGTTTTCAGCCATTATTTCTTCACATATTTTTTCAGCTCCACTCTCTTTCCTCTTGTAGGATGCTGAGGACAAAGAATGTTAGATCTTCTGTGACAGGCTCCCAGGCTGTGCTCATTCTGTTTTTTTAAAGTTTACTTTCTGTTGTTCAGATTAGGTAGTTTCTATTGTTCTATTTTCAGGTTCACGGATATTCTCTCCTCCGTCCTCTCCATTTGCCTTTTGAGCCCGTCCAGTCAGTTTGTGTGTTTGTTTATTTATGTTTGGCTATTGTTTTCCAGTTCTAAAGTCTCCCTTTGCTTTTTCTTTACATCTTCTTTTTCTTTGCAGAGATTTTCTTTTTGATCGTGTTCATAATTGTTCATTGTCTTTTTTGATAGCGGCTATAAAATCCTTATCAGTTCATTCCAACTTCACGTCAGCTGGGCGTTGGCAGCTGTCGGTGTCTCTTCTCGTCCAAGTCGAGCTTTTCCTGGTTCTTGGTGTGGCAGGATGAGGGTTTTATTTTTTTTAAAAGATTTTATTTATTTATTTTCAGAGAGAGGAGAAGGGAGGGGAGAAAGAGCAATGTATGGTTGCTTCTCACATGGCCCTCATTGGGGACCCGGCCCGCAACCCAGGCATGTGCCCTGACTGGGAATCGAACCGGGACCCTCTGGTTCTCAGCCCGCGCTCAATCCACTGAGCTACACCAGCCGGGCCACAGGACAAGGGGTTTTTGATTGAGTCCCGGACGTGTTGAGTGCTGGGTCGTGAGAAGCTGGGTCTCACTTCCATCTTCCATTAGAGCAGGCTTCTGCTGACGGCACTCTGGCTGAGGTGGGGAGGCCTCCTGACTGCTCCCCACGTGGCCTCCAAGGGCATGGTGGGGGTGGCGGTCTCTTACCTTGGGAAGGCAGTGAGTGCCCCAGCTTCTCACTCCGCCTTCTCTGAGCCGCCCCGTGGGCAAGGAGGACAGTGCCTGGTTTCCTCTGGTGAGGGTGGAAGTCCAGGATCCCGCCAGGTCTCTGAGGTGCTGGTGACGGGGCTCATTGGCAGTGATCAGAGACGAAGGTCTCTGCTCCCCCCACTGCCCACAACCAGCCAGCACAGAGGGAGGGGAGATGCAGCTGAGTGTGGAAGTGCAGGCTCTGCACGTGGCCTCCACTAATGGGGGCGGGGTTAGGGCTGCGTTTCCTCCTTGGTGCTCAGGTGGGATGGTCACTGTCTGCAGCTTCTTGCCTTGCCAGGCTGCCTCGTTCCTGGCCCCTTGGCTGCCTGTTGCTGTTTGGGGTGCCTGTGTCTCTGGGACCAGGTCCAGGATATATGAAGCACAATGAAAACCAGAGAAAACACCACCACGACGTAGCTAGGGCCCCATAGCCACTAGCTGGTCTGTCTCTCTCCCTACCTCCTAGAGTCTCCTGCCGCATAATTCACAGCCAACATTCAGGGCTTTCGGCTCTGCGTAGCAGGACAGAGGGGGAGAAGCGCATGTGCTCCATCTTGTCCAGGCCCGGAAGTCCCCATATGGTCACTGTCAACTGAAACAAAAGCACAGGGACGCTGTTTAAGAAAAAGGGTGCCCATCTCTCTCTTTGACTCTGCCTGGCACTTTCACTCCTACCTCATGTCATCGAGTCCTGGGCGTTACAGGTGCCACTCAGCTGATGTCTTCGGGGCCCTGGCCGGCCCTGGCGCTGTGCGGAGGGCTCGCTGGGTCGGACGGCCGCGGGACCCCTGGCTGGACCCGCGCCGTCCTCACCTTTGGCTGGAGGGTGGGTTAGAATTCTTCCGGACCAGGGTGGACTCATCCCACTCGCAGCTTTGGGGGCCTTTCCAGCCAGGGGAGCGAGAGAAATGGTCCCCCTCCCATGCAGGGTCCTGCTCCTCTGTCCTCCTGCTGTGGCAGCGCCCACTCATGGCCAGGCCACCTGGGCCCTTGCACGTGGGAGGACGCCTGGTCCCGGGGAGGCGGCTTCTATGTCTTTGTCTTCCAGGAGGGCCCTTGAATTGTGCAGAAAGCAGAGCAGATTGGAGTTCGGAGGGGAAATGCAAAAGTCAGGTGTTTGGGTGTCTTCCTGGGGAGGGCCTGTTGTGGGGAGGCCCCGTGAAGGGGGTTGGGCCCTGGGCATATACGGCATAAGATACATTCATATAATTACCCCGAGGGAAGCAAGCAAGAGGAAACACACAGGAAGCTGTCCTCATTGTTCTGTATTAACGCGTACGTGCGCTAATGGACAGGCAGACAGGTTTGCTGAAAACGTGTCAGCAGTAAAACAGCAAAGCTGGTTTCAAAGAGAAAAGTCACTGGCTGGTGAGCACCCAGGACTTACCCCGGCTGGGTAAGAAGACAGGTGTTCCGGGCTCAGAAACTGCGGCCAGCGTGTGCGCAGCGCAAGTGAAGAACTCGCGGTCAGGCGTCCGCGCATCCGTCCACCCGGGGAGTACGGACTGAGCGTCTCTCAGCCCCAAGCAGTCTCGTGTGAGCGGAAACGGTAAAACCCCTGGCCGCCAGGACGCTACGTTCTGCGGGGAAGAGACAGAGAAACAAAGTTGGTGTGTAACTCCCACAGGTTATTAGGTGAGGAAGCCGGTGGCAGTAAAGTCGGAGGTGGGGGGCGGTGTGGGGAGCGAGGGCGGTGACAGTCTGCAGCAGGGGGACCCTGATTGCTGCATCGAGAGACGGTGGTGTCTGTGTGGACACTGGAGGGAGGGTCTCCCCAGCTGACACCACTTGGAAGGTGAGGACAGTCCAGGAGGAGAGGGTCAGGCAGGGGCGCTAGGTCTGTAGGCCGGTGTGATGGGATCCCGGCAGGACAGAAGGAAGCAGTCACAGCACCGGGCTCCGTGGTAGGGGGGTAAGAAGCTGAGACTCAGAGAGGGTAAGTGACAAGTTGGAGGACACAGAGCAGCTAAGTGTCAGGATTAGGGAGCAAAACTGGGGACGGTGTATCTGCTGTCTCTGCTCCTTTCAGCTGAGGATGGGACGCAGCGAGAACAGTTATTCCCAAGTGGAGCAGAGTGACAACACGCAGAGGCAGCCCTGCCGTGCCGCTCAGCGCAGGACTTCATGGAGGCGGCGGTGGTGCTTGGCTCTTTTATTTTTGAAAGCACTGCCCGGGAAAACCTGCCTAGAATGATCTGGAAGCTCCTGGAAAAGGTGGATGTGTAGACCCTGACCTCTGCCTGTCCCCTAAGAATCTGGGGGTGCGGTGAGGAATAGGGCCAAGGACTTGACATTCTCCACACGGTCCTGGGGTGATCCTGGGCTCCTGCTTTGAGAAACACTCCCCGGCCCCCAGACTCCCAGCAGATGGGATGTGACCACAGAACTGGCGTTTTCGACGAGACCCCCAGGTGGTGAGTGGAGTGGCCCTTTTCTCAGGCAGTGGGCGTTCCGACTTCCGGGGACGCTGGAGGAGCCACAGGAACGAGCCGCTCAGCACCTCCGCCCCACACGGGCCATTTAAAAACCTAATGATTTACCATAAAAATGAATGAGTTCCTTCCCTTTCAAATGTAAGCCATACAATGCAGAGATCAGGGACATATCTGGAAAAGAACCAAATTTAAACGACCTTTGTGTTTTGATGGTGATGAAGGTCTGCTTTCGTTTTTGCCAAATGCTCGTGTCTTTAGTCCGGCTCCTCGCTCCGGCCTCACCTCGTTCTCTGCAGGAGCAGCTCTGGCAGACACTGAGCAGCGCAGCGCTGAGTGGGAGCTGCAGTGCTCCGGCCCCGTGTGGAGGCCTGGCCCTGCTCCTCTGCGCTGCTGGCCACCCGCGTCCCTCGTCCCTCCGAGGGGGCCGGCTGTGGCCCTGCGTCTGCCCCAGCTGGTCTGGATGACTCCCCCCCTGCCCGGCCCCCTCCCGTGATTCCTCTTCCTGACTCACATGACTCAGCAACCTGACTTTTCAGGGGAGCCAGGATAGTTTGCCACACAACTGACACATGGTAAACATTCACACGGGTTAGCAAAATCACTGTAAATCAAACACACCGGGACAGGCCAAAAAAAAAAAAAAGGCCCAGATTTGCTCACAGCCAAACTGGAGAGACCAGTTCAAGGGTGTAGAGGACAAGGGGAAAAGCCACTGTCTCCCTGAGGCCAACGTGGAGGGTTGCCCACCCGGAGGGGGGGGGCGTCCAGGGAAGGAGGGGCCCAAGCCGGTGTCCCCTCCTCTCTGAAAATAGAACCGCCGCCAAGAAGACAGCAGCTCGGCCTGCGAGATGTCACGGCCCCCACGTGTATCAGCTTTATTTATCTGGGGGGAGAAGGACAGTTTATTTCCAATTTTTAAGCTTAGTGAACCTTTAGCTTCTCTATTCAGTGGCAGGAAAGGGAGTCTGTGGAGAGGCCGCCACCGTGCTGTCCCCGGGAAGGGGTTCTGAAGGCTGGGCGCCCTGCGGCCTGGCGCCCCCCCGGAAAGCGTGCGAGCTCGCCGACTTCGTCCCCCAGAGAGGCCAGGCCCCGCGTTACATCTTTGCTCACAGAGCAGCCTGGACGAAGCCGCTGCCTCTGTCGGGCCGGGTTCTCCTGGTGTTGCTCTCAGGATGGATTCTGGGCCTTGCAGAGCTGGGGCAGCTTGTTCCGCTTCAGGGTGGTTTCGCTTTTTAGGTCAGAAAGCGGAGCTGCAGGACTGGAAGAGGTTGTATTTTTTTGTTTTGTCGGTTTTTGTGTCTCGCCTTTGTGCGGATGGTTTGAAGGGCCTGGGAGTAAGGATTCAGAACTGAGAGGAGCCGGTGGAGAGGTTTGGTTTTGCAAACATGTAATGTGCCCCGGGGCGGGTGGGACTGGAGGGAGGTTCAGCCTGGGCTCTGGCTGATTGCTGTGGATGAGGGGCCCTTCACGTTTGCCTCGCTCCTGCTGCCTGTTCCGGTGCTCATCATCGCACCTTGGGCTGTTCTCCTGTACTAAGCTCCCGAGGGCAGGGCCTCCCGCGCTTTGCGCCCCTGGACCCCCACACCTACCACGGGGCCTGCACTGAGCGCGGGAGGAACGAGTGAGGCTGCCCTGGAAAAGCTGCTCTCGTGGAAAGAGCTCTGCATCGATGTCTATTCCCTGAGCCTCCAGCTCCCCCGGAACTGGCGGGAACGGGGTGACAGACGCCCGTGTGTGTTCAGAAAATGTTCGCTGAGCAAGGGGCTGCAGGCAGAAGGACACTGAAGAGCCAGCCCCAACGCCAAGCATGGACTGGTGTGACCGCTTGCGATGGATTTTGACCCTCAGGATTGGAAGCAAATGAGATTGGATTCTGTAGGGGGTCAAGAGAAACCCAGTGATTGATTGCTTTTTAAAAATGGTGATCTCACGTGGTCTGAGTTTCCTTTTGTTGTTTAATTTTTAACTGGCAGTGACTCCTTGGAGGCTGTACTTTTGGTTTTGTCCCAGTTCTCGGGCGAAGGGGAAGGAAGTGCGTTCTCAATGCCCAGGGCAGGCACCACGCTGAGAAATGGAAAACAGCGGGGCCTGTCTCTGCTTTCTCCGGGGGGCCCACCCACCACGCCACGTGGGCGGACAGACACACGCCTGACGCTCGCACCTCGCTCCACCGCCACCCCCAACATAAGATGATAGATGATGAATGAGAGACTCCTGACCAGGTCACAGGTGTCCTTGACATAAGAAGAAACAGAAAGACCGAGATGCGTAGGCTTCTTTCTCTGGAATGAAGGCTGACACCAGATTTTGATGGGCTGTCTGACACAAGTCTTCTATCTCTAGAAGATTCTACGTTGGGCTCAAGGGAGCCAGGGTCCAGACACCCGGCTGCTGGCTGTGGGGTGCTGCTGGACAACAGGAGGGCCTGACCCAAAAAGGAGGGAGAGAAAAGTGCCCAGTCTCTGGGTATTTGGTCACTGTAATCTGCTGAGTATAGATGGAAGGATGGGAGGGGGGAGGGGGAGCCTGCCGTCTTGCTCTCACCAGGCACAGTCCCCGAGGCCAGGCGGGGAAGCAGGTGCGTGGGGACTGCAGATGGCTGAGCTGCTGCAGAAGCCCTTCCTGTTGCCTTGCCCAGAGGTACTGCACGTCCAGAAATCTTAATTTGGAATGTTATCGCTGCCACTTCCAAAGGGCAGGGGAGAACACGTTTCCCTTCTGCATTGGTGTTAATGTCAGCCCTTTGAAAGTTTATTCCTGGGGAGCAGCCTACGAGGCCCTGAAATTTCTGATTTAACACCCAATGAAAATTAGCATTTTCGGAGCTAGTCCACTAATCCATGATTGAACGGGGAGCTGGGAGCTGTTCCCGGCAGGGACGTGCCGCTGAAATTGGCACAGAAGTGAAGATCTTAACGTTTAGCTCCCTCGCACCTATAAAACAGCCCTGCCTGCCATTCCTAGGGGCTTTGTCCAGGCGGGACGGGGGCGGTTCCTTCCTCGCCTTCTCAGTGCCATGAACATCTCTCTCTTCTTGCTTGAGTTAATGATCTTTCAAATCAAGATTAAGAAGTTGAGGTGATTTCATTGGAGGAGAGGTCAGGAGTGATTGACAGATGTCTTCCAGGGTTCTCGAGGGTTACAAAGGTGTTGCTGGCTTGCTCATCTCCTTTTCTGCACAAAACCACCCGACTTCAATCCAACGGAACAAGTGTGGCAGGCAGCAGTGCATTAGGGAACATTTCAGCCCACGCCCACGTGCACAGAAAGAAACCAGGTCACAAAGCTGAGACGCTAAGCGGAACTGTGACCAGGAGACCCAGAGCCAGTGCTCCTTCCTGAAGGGGACACAGGCCTAAGACCGCGTCTGTGGAGGAGCTGAGCCCTCTGCTCTCTGAACACGCTGCCGGGAACTGTCAGGACTGGGGGTGCTGAGAAGTCGGTGTTCTGGAGTGGACAGAGAGTCGGAAGCTGGGGCCACACAGTCGGCCTTCCACTCTGCTTTGGGCTGAAGGCAGGGTGAGCAAAAGCTGTGGCAGAGAAGACGCAGTCGGACAGAGTGATTCTCATGATAATCAGAGCCTCCGAACATAGGGCAGCAGGCGGCTCAGTGATGTCATTGCCACGTATCTTTAAGAAGGGATTCGCTGCCCGGCTGGTGTGGCTCAGTGGATTGAGTGCAGGCTGGGAACTGGAGGGTCCCGGTTCGGTTCCCAGTTGGGGCACATGCCTGGGTTATGGGCCAGGTCCCCAATGAGGGCCATGTGAGAGGCAACCATACATTGCTCTTTCTCCCTCCCTTCTCCTGTCTCTAAAAATAAATAAATAAAATCTTTTAAAAAAATCACCTTCTTAAAAAAAAAAAGGATTCGCCGATAAACTAACATCTGCGTGCTCACTGGGACAAGTGTGTTCATTCACTCATTCATTCGTTCATTCATTCAACATGAGCACCAGGGCTGTGGCAACTGCGGAATAGGAGCTCAGGAAGCAGAGAGAAACATACAAATTTGTAGGTGAAAGGGATGAACAAAGGTGTGTGTTGCAATGCAAAATGGTAAGTTCCAGGGGAGAGGTGAACTTGGGGCGCTAGGATCCTGGAGCAGGGGGCTTACCCCAGCCTGGGGAGCGTGGGGCACGGGAGGCAGGATTTCCTGGGAGGTGGGCCTTACAAGATGGGAAGTGTGGTGAGGGTTTTCTAATTGAAACCATGAGGTTAGGTAACAGGTAATAGCACACCAGGGGCTGCTGTAAACGTCTCCAATGGTTACCTCATGTGCTCCTTCCTCCAGACGTGGGCAGTACTATTTTCCCTTTGGCTGTGTGAGCGTGGGGTAGGGCATTCAAGAAGAGAAAAGTTGGGGCGGGGTATCGGTTGGGGGCCTTGAAGAACCTGCTGCGAGGGGTGGGAGCTCAGGCCAGGCTGTGTGGAGCTGCCTCTGTGGGCAGGGAAGCAAGCCCCTTGCAGGTAAGCACTTGACGTAGGTGGTTAGTGGTGATTTTGAACAGGTGGGTAACAAGGTAAGTGCCAGTCTTCAGGGAGCTCCCTGCAGTCTTCGTGGAGGTTCCTTGGAGGCTATGGAGGAGGAGAAACTGGTCAGCAAATGAAGACTGCAGTGAGTAGGAGGGAGTGCGCATCAGGCCACTCCATCAGCTGCAGCCCTTGTTCCCACAAAGACACCGAGGCTCAGAGGGGACCGCAGAAACACAGCAGGTGTGTTGTGTGATCTAACGCAGCTATCTGGACTCCTAGGTTTCTGCCACGCCACAGAAACTGAGTGACCTTTAGTCCTCCCCATTCTGTGATTTTTGTCTAAATCTTCCATCCAGCCCTGCAGGCTACAATTGGGTCTCTTTCAGGGTCACGGGGCCTGGTGGTGGTGGGGGTGGGGAGGGTACCGTTTTCTCTGAGCTTGCCCCTTTCTGTTCTGCTTCAGTAGGCGTTTGTGGCCTGAGTGGTGAGCCAGGCGCCTGGCTCACAGCTCACACAGTTAACTAGTGGTTCTAGGAGCAAAGTGTTGGATAGCGCACCCGTGGTCAGCCATGGTGGCTCCTGCTGGGGGCCCCGGTGAAAGCAGACAGGAGGCCCCCACCTCCCTCCGGGGGGATCGCGGGACGGAGCAGTTTCCTGCAAACTCGTGTCCTCAGTGTTGTATGGTCAGGCCGGCGGGACTAAATTGATTCCCTTGTACCGAACTACACCCTTTAAATGCTTAGTTGCTTACGATAAGTCTTGTTTACAATGATTGAAAATCGGAACCTACAAGAGAACTTTGAAAAGAAGTTCACTTCCTGGCTGGGATCCAACAGTCAGAAACTCCATGTAAAAATGATAATTATCTTGACAAGTGAAGGAGGAGTCAGTCATGGCAGAAGAGGAAGGAGGCTGACCATAACTCGGGACGAATACATGCTGGGAGTCTGCAAAGGCGGACGGAGGGCGCCGAGAGCTGGGGGTGGGTGGTTCCATGTCCAAAGAGGGGGGCCGGTGCGCCGGCTGCAAGAGACCCCGAGGGGCTCCTTGGCGGACCCGCCTGGTGGCTGCAAGTTCTGTCTCTGCGCCTTTAAGGGAAATCGCAGGGCACCCACAAAGCCGGCGTTGCCTCCGCCCTTTTCCTTTGCAAACTGCAATCTAATTCATAACCAGATTCACCCCCATCCAGCGCCTTTCGGTGCACCGGAGTCCCGGGCAGGCGCGCTCCCCTCCGCGAGGCCCCGCCCCCTGGCGTTGGCGCCTTCCTTCCCTCGGAGCGGCCGCTTCCGGCAGGACGCGCCCACTTCCGCCCGGCCGCTCGCGCGAGCTGGGGCGGCGGGACTCTGTCTCAGGTGGCGGAGGAGACGGCGTTGGACGGCGTGCGGGGTGACCGGATGCGCCCGGCCCCGCAGCGGACTGCCGAGGGAGGCGCGCCCCACCCCCCGGAAGCGGGCGGCACGTGGGGCCGCCGGCCGGACCGGGGATGGAGGAGCCCGGCTAGCCGCCTGCGCTCCCGCGCCGTCGTCTCTCTCGCCTTTGCCGCACAGGTGAAGGGAGTCACTGGTTAAAAAAACACCGAAGCGTGCACAAATACCCACCGCAGTGGGCACACAGAAAGTTGCCTTTGACCGGTGGGAATGGGCCAGCAACGAAAGGCGAAATCGGTGATACTGATGCTGTGCTAGTGCGGGCAGTGCAGTGTGCTGTTCACCACGGCTTCTGCACTGATTCGGGGTTCTTAGGGACTGCACTGGAGCCGGGTTCATCTTGCTCACTGCGCCGCCGGACGCCCCCTTGGGGGCTGCACTCAGACCCTCCCTGCGGTCGCAGCCCAGCCCCGGGGCTGGCCCACTGCGCCCCAGCGTCGTCCATATCGCCTTAGCACAGGTTCATTCGCGGAGGTAAAGAAATAGACTTCCAGGCCTCCCCTGCCCCTCTGCCCGCCCCTCTTCTCCCTTCTTTATCGGACAAAAGCTCCTCATCTTTCACGGACCCGCTCAGATCTGCCCTTCGTAGCCCCTCCCATCCCGGGAGCAACCCCCTCCCCCACGCTCCAACAGCGCCGGGCTCACCTGGGCTCACCTGTGCACGAGCCCCGTCTCCCTGCGGGTAAATTTTCCTCGTGCCTGCATCTGGCTTTCTCTCCAGGTGGGGAACTCTTAAAGGTCGGGCACCACGCTTTGTTTGTTTGTGTCTTGCATGGCTTTCTCAGTAGGTGGTTGTTGGGCGCCCACTGAATGGTTAAAGTGGAATTCTGGGGTACTAAGATGGTTTTTCTGAGTATTAATACACCGTGAGTTTGAAAAAACTGGCCGTGTGTGAGTGTTGTGCTCCATTCCGGTGCTCGTGGGACCCTTCATCGCGTCTGCGTGGTCCGGGGAGTGGCAGTCTCTGGTTGGCGGCTGTTGGGTGGAGCTGGGGCGGGTAGGTGGTTGCACCAGGGGGTACAAGCATTTGGAAGCTGGAGAATGTCATCGCAGCAGGAAGTCCGGCGGCTGGCCGGGGAGGTGGAGGAAGGGGCTGGGGAGGTATCGGGGAGGGCAGCCACCATGTGGAGCTCATTCAGCAAGTGCTTGCTGACCCGGTAGAGATTTGATGGGTAAGTGAGGCCAGCAGTGAAACCACAGGTGTGATGGGTAGAAGGGACTGGCCATCGGGAAAGCTGGGGAGCCTGTGGGGGCTGGGGACGGTGAGGGAATGAGGAGGCATCTTGGGGCACCAGAAGGAAAGTAATGAATATGTGACTTTTTCCCAAGAGGTAGATCTTCCAAGTGATCTGTTCGTATATTTTCCTTTAAACTTGGGGCAAAGACAGGAGGAAGTTCAGTGTTGTGGAAGGACAATTGGTAACTCGCGCCAAAATAACTTGATCATATTTTTAGTTTTACTGCTCTGGGATATTTAAAGAAGATAGATAGGTTTTGTAATGAGACCATGGTGCACAGACTTCTTGGCTATTAAAAGCTGGACTTCTGGAGGAGCCATGATTTAGGAAGGTCATAAAAAGGAAAAAGCAAAAAACAAAAACAACAACAGTGAAGTCAGGGTTCAAGAAATGCGTCAGGCCCAGCGTGAGGGCCTAACACAGCCCCATAACAGCTCCCCCCAATGGGCTGATTCTGCCGGTCTGGACAGGGGGCGGGCCCACAGGACTGAGGTCCCCTGTGCCGAGGCCTGGCCATTGGCTGGGCACTGTTTACTCCATGTGGCCTCTCTTTGTGGACCTGCCCACCATCTCGCTGCCCATCCTGAGTTTCTTTGGGGGCTGTCTGCAGCCCAGGGGGCCCCATCCTCCTTGGGGACCAGCAAGTCACCCACTAGTGAAAGTGCACGTGTAGTGGGCAAGGCTTCTATCGAGAGAGCACATCGTGAGACTCCTGAGGGACAGGGTGGAAGGAGAAGGGGTGCAGGAGCCGAGGCCTGAAGGCTGCGGAGGGGATGTGTTCGCTCTGGAATGACAGCCCAAAGGAGCCATGCCCTGGAGTCCGGCCCGTCTGAGGCTTGGAAAGGACAGCTAACCTTGTGCATTGCTGTTTCTGCTGCTGCTGGTGAGGCTGGCAGGCTACGGGGTGGGGGGAGTGCAGGCAGGGGGTCTCTGGGCTGATGGCAGGCGGGCGGCCATGGGTGCTGGGGTCCAGCCCGAGTGAGTCAAAGTTGGCTGAAACCTAGCGCTCCTTGTGACCAGAGGAGGACTCGGCTTGCCCCAGGTGGCCCGCCCCAGGTGGTCTGCCCGGCAAGGCCTGCCTTGGACCAGTCCTGTCTGGCACCAGTCCTGTCTGGCGGAATCTGGGCCGAGGTGGAGCCTGGTGAGAAGACAGCTCTCAGCTCCCAGAAGCTGCTGCCTGCAGAGCCTTGTGGCTGGCACTGGTCACACCTTGTGGTGGGGACACAACTCCAAGGAAGAGGTTGTGTTTCAGACTCTGGGGCAGCCCCCCAGGGCTCATGCCTGCCTGTGTCACACACACAGGGGCACCTTGGCCCCCCTGCTGCAGCCGGGTGGTGCCCAGAGGCCCCCTTCCATACCTGGGACCCGTATGGGAACCTGGTGCCCGGAAGGGCTGTCTGCCAAGTGCAGGCTGAGGTGGGAGAGGAAGTGAGCCCTGAACTGGTAATAAACTTGAGTAAGAGAGTGTTGGGAAAATTAAGGAATAGGGGTGTTGTACTGGATCCAGAGTTTCTTGTGATCTTGGGAAGCACCCCTGAGGCTGGGGACACGGTGGACTTGCCCTGCTTGCTCCCTGCCACCCAGCCCTCTCGCTGTGACACGGAGGGTGACAGATGTGCTGGGACAGATGCGGGGGGTGGGGGTGGGGAGCCCTGGGCTAGGGGACAGCGAGGTCCTTTCCTAGTCTTCCCCCTTCTTCCCACTTCCGTGTCCTGGCATCGTGAAAAGGTCTGTGAGTTGCCTATGGACACCGAGCCCTTGAACCCAAGCTCCTCCCTGACGCCCCGCAGAAAGCTGGCCCTTCAGAACTTGGAGTGTTCTTGTCAGTGGGTGGCTCCTGCTCAGGCCCTGGAATTGGGTCAGGACCTTTGGGGAAGGATTTCCGCAGTCCCCAGTCCCCAGGGCTGGTTCGAGGGAGGGGCCTGGGCTCCCAGGGGGTGTGGGCGGGCCCTGTACTGGGGCCACAGGTTGAGCTGCAGAACGGACGTGTGTCCCCTGTGAAGCCCCTATGGGGGTATGGTGGGGCTGGTTCCTTCTGGGGGCCGGAGGAGCGTCTGCTCCTGCCTTCCTCCTTGGCTTGTAGGCGGCACTTCCTGTTCATGTGGCATTCTCCCCCTGCCCCCCATGAATCTGTGTCCAAATCCCCCCTTTTTATGAGAACACCATTATATTGGATTAGGAGTCACCCTAAGGACCTCACTTTAACTTTTTACCTCTGTAAAGACCCTGTCCCCAAATGAGGTCCCACTGCAGCGGCAGCCAAACGCCTGCGGGGCGGCCGGACCCTTGATGCATAGTGAGTGGGGAACTGGCTGGACTCGGCCTCCAGCTTTGTTTGGGGACGACCTGCGGCAGGGCTCGGAGCTCGTGGCACGGATGGGCGGGGAGGCCCTACGTCTCGTCCCTTGCTGGCCCCCCCGTGTATCCGTGCACCTGTTTCAGTTCTCACCGGGCCTGTTCCTTTCCTCACGCCCCGAAAACCAGCTTTGGGGGAGTTAGAGCGTAAGCAGCCCTAAGCACGTACCATTTCCCCCCACAAAACTGACGTTTCAGATAGATCTGTGAGGTGTAGAAGAAATGGCACATGGAATTAAGAAATAATGAAAAACACAATGAAAAGTTTGAGCGACACCTTCAGCATTGGCTCTGGGTTCTCTCCTGGGTGAAGGGACGGGCAGACTCTCGAGCCTGGGCCGGCAGCAGGGCAGCCTCTGAAGGGCAAGCACTGTAAATCAAAGCAGCCTGGCATTATCTAGTTTCCTTTCTGGCTCTAAAAGTTAGAACAGATGTCACAAGAGAGGACAAAATGGGTTTCATCCACCAGGAGGGGCTTTCTTGCCCCTCTGTAATAGGAGGCGCCTTGAAATGCTAATGTTCGCAGTTCGTGTTGCCCGGGTTTGCATAGAGATTGTGGGAAACAGCCCCGATCCCAACAAAACCTTTTGTTATTAATCAAGAAAATCTGGTCTCCTGAAGCAGAAAAGAGCTGGAAATTAGCGAGGCCACTGGCAATGAGGCCACAGGGAGCCAGGAACGCAGGCGCAGAGTCCAGCACTTTGCAGAGAGACATGGTCCGGGGCCTCACTGGATTTCCACGGGCCCCCACCCCCAGCCTCTGTGGTGAAGGGAGGGGCTATTTCTCCTGTCTCTGTTACTTGAAAGTCGTGTGTTTTCTTTTTCAGCAATTTCGAGAAGCTGGCTAGAAGCACATCCATTAACGGCATGCTAATGAAGTGCGCTAAGAAAGGAAAGCTAAGCACCACAAAATCAAAGTGGAGCGTTTTGCTTGGCTAATGGGCTTGATTATGAGATTTTACAGGCCCTTTATAAACTGGAATTTTATTTTGTGCTGGGGAACAGGAAATTTCTGTTTGGTTTTAAACACACATGATCACACCACCAATATTCCTAATTTAAAACTGTGAGCATACAAGGAGATTCGGGGTTGCAGGGGAAAGGGAACAAACGGCTCCCCACTCCCTGTCATTAGCGCACGCAGCTTTCCGCCTCTTACTCCCTTGGGAAGCGGAATCCGAGGCTGCGCAGCCCTCAGGAGGTACCTCTCCCTTTCCCCACCCCTGTGTTCTCCTAAGATGTCTGCCCGTCTTCCCTCGGGTGCAGGTGTGCTCACCTTGCCTCAAGGGAGCAGGTGATTCTCTGTCCTATACAGGCACTAGCTCCTGCCTTGTGGGATGTTTAGCAGCATCCCCGGCCTCTACCCACGTGGTGCTGATAGTAGCCTGCTGCCAGGGTGACCACCCAGAACGTCTCCGGGTATTAAATCTCCCCGAACCAGATGCATCACCTGCCTTGGGGTGATGGGAACCGCATCGAAGTGCCCGGCCTGGTGTTGGGCACGGGGTGAGCGCATGCTGCTGCGGTGGTGTGACCAAGAGGTCAGTCAAGGAAGGATGGCCTGTTACAAACAGCAGGTTGGTGTCTATGTCCAGTTTCCTCCCCCCTGTGACATGCAAGGTTTTGCCCCTTCCCTTGTTTTCCAGCCCCTGGGCTAGAGGAGGAAGAAGCAGAAGGAAGGAAGAAGCGGGGAGCAGCAGCTGTGTTGGATGCTGACGGACGTGCCTCGTTCCGGGGCTTGTGTGCCTTCCCCAGGGAGCCCTGAGCCCTCGTGGGGCAGAGATGTGGCTGCCGTTGGGTGCCCGGTCAGACCTCCAGGAAGATTTAACATGAGGCTTCGCTACTTTTCAAGTGGTGTTCCATCACCGTCGAGGAGACCCCTTGCTTTGGGGAATAACGAGTGATTGAACGGTCGCCTGTCTGCAGGGCAATAAGCGCGCCCATGTGACATCCGTCTCGAGCACGCCTTGTACACACCTTTCAACAAAAAGCGAACTTAGAGAAAATCTGTTGTAAAGAATTTAACTGTGTCCTGGGCCACCCTCCAACTCTCCATCCTGGGTGTGTCCAGGCAGGTGCAGCTGAGAGAAAACACGGGGTCCCCTGGGCCGGTGTTCTCCTGCAGGCAGTGCGGAAGCGTTGTGATTGCTTCACAGAGTTTGTTCACTTTGGCAGGAGCTCGGTGAGAGAGCTGAGATAATATAAGGGAATGCGAGCACATCAGAGAGCAGCCAGTCTGTGCTGGTGGCAGGGAGGGAGAGAGGACACAGAGACGGAGGGGCGGGCAGGCCTGTCTAGCTGCAACCACCCCCCCCCCCCCCAGGGTGCTGTGGAGTGTACTTCTGGTTGGGTCGGAGTTCAGGACCTCGTCCCCAGGGAGGCAGGGGTGAGCGGTAACTGACACCAGGCCCCTTGTGCAGCGCTCCCCCCCAACCATGCTCACCTTATCTGGAGGGGACAGGGGACTCCCTGTCTGACCCCCTCCCCTGCAACAGCCCCGTTCTGGGACTCAACGTGCCCATTGTCATCGTGTGGGAGGCCAGCCACTCCAGGGACGGAATCAAATGTTGGGGACAAGCTGGAACCCAGGGGACAGCTCCAACTTGCTTCTGAGGGACAAAAGTATTTTGCATTTGAGTCCTTTCACTTCCCAGGGAGTTCTTGGAACTCAGCTTGTAGGTGGGTCAGGGCCAGAGGGAGAAAGAGGCGCCAGCCGGCCCCCTTTCTGGCCTGGTTCCTGCCGGCCTCGCAGACACGGCCTGGTTAGCGCTGGCTGATGGCACTTCTCCCTGGTCACCTCCCCCCCCACCCCCCACTCCCCTGAGTGCTGAAAACGGCCCTGCTCAAAAGCAACTCCGTCTCCTCGTAGGCATTAAAAAAGCTGCTGGTGTTTGAAGCAGCAGCGTATCCTCCTAGACGGAGATTTCACCTCGTAGGGGGTGAGTAAGGAGCAGAAAAAGGCTCCATTATAAAAACCTTAAAAATAGGCGACAAAGGCAGAGCTGGCGGGAGCCGGCTCCAGTGGGCAGCCGGAGGGGGGGCTTTGTGCCGAGTTCAAAGCCCCAAGTGAAAGCTAATGAGGACCATTGTGTTTGGGCAGAAGACAGTGCAGCGAGCGCTTATCAGAAAGGGGTATTAGGTTGCCCGCCTCTGCATCCTGCAGATTTTGAAAAGGCAGCCTTTGGAGCCCCTGAGGCTGTGGAGGTGTCCGTTTTCTGGGGACAGTTTCTAGGGGATCCTTTCTGGGGATATCTCCCGGGGATCACGCAGGGTGTGTGGTCTGTCCCCACAGCGAAGGAGCTCACGGGGGTGGGGGTTGGGGGAGGACAGGGCGGTCTGGGCAGTCACTCCTTGACTGCGGGAGTCCGGAAAAGTCAGCACAGTTGGAGGGCCCTCAGGGTTTGGGGGCTCAGAGAGGTTGCAGGGATGGGCTTCGGGGAGCGCACGTAGGGTGAAGCCAGCGCTGCTGGCGCTTTTCTGGCAGGTCTGGAGGCCCCACCCCGCCAGTTCTTCAGTGCTGAGCTGGAGCACGTGGTGGCACGGGTCAGCTTTCAGAGCCTGCCCTGGCCTCTGAAAATGGCCACCGCAGCTGGGAAGCCAGGGACCCAGCCACTGAGGGCCCGTGTGGACGTCCACGGGGAAGCCTCTGTGCTGTGGGGACTCCTGGGTCACACTCGGTCACGGGGAGGACTCCCAGCCACAGGCCACCTCCAGGGATGTCCTTCCTCTTCCCTTGTGGGAGACTGGACACCCGCCGGGCGGCTGCCAGGGCCACTCAGGGGAAGAAGCCTTTCTCTACCACTGCTCCGAGGGTTGGGGAGCTGCATTTATTTTGTTCTCTCAGTTCCCATCTACGGAATGAGAAGGGCAACAGCAAGAATGGACAAAGTCTATTGCCACAAAACCACACCACCCAGCCCTGCCCGGGGAAACCCCACACGGTCGTGGGGGTGAACTAGGAACAAGCGTAACGGATATGACGTGGCTGAGGGTGAGTGAATGACCCTGGCGGGCTCGGGTGGACGGCCCTGCGGCAGAGTGTTCTGGGTAGCGAGTCTGGTGCTCTTGGCGTTGGCCGATGAGGTTCCTCGTGTGCTTGTTCTTATCAGTTCTTCCAAAAGCCTCCAATCCCTCCACGTAAACAGCCGTCCCGGAGGCAGCCACAGGGACCACAGACAGGAGGAGACATTTTAGGAATGCGAGGGAGGAGGATGCAGCAGGGGACGGATTTGGACAGCGCTGTCTCAGGCCTTAAATGTCAGACGAGGGGGCAGGGAGGCTCTGGGAGAGGGCTGATCAGACTCTGGGATGCAGAGAGACCCTGGAGGCCCAGGTGTGAGTGTGGAGGTCGCGGTGAGCATGAGTGGGCTGGTGGGCCCTGGTTCCTGGGCACAGAGTTCTCAGCCACCCTGGAGCCCTCGAAGGCTCGGAACCTCCTGTGGCATTTCCAGAACAAAGTCAGTTTCAGTCACTCGTTGGAAGTAGGTTTGTTGTCAAGGCTCTGACTGGAGGTCCCAGGTTGGGGTCGCTGCTGAGCCCCCGAAAATGGGGGATTGGCGGGGATGTTGTCTACACCCTCAGAGATGAGATGGGAGAGGCGGTAGCGGGGGGACCGTTTTCTCTATTTAACCAGGTGTTGAAACCGGAAAAGACCCCGCCCTTCGGGCTGCCTGTCACCACCGAACCCAGCAAGCAGAGACAGGGGTTGAATCTTTATGGCGCTTTATTCAGACGGCCGGTGATCTGAGAAAATGGCGGCTTCATACCCGAACAGACCATTTTGTCTTTTCTTTCCAGGCCAAGGTTTTTATAGCAGGGAATGAACAAGGTGTGGTGAGGGGTCTTGTAATTCAGGGAGGAGTTAATCGGATTAAAAAACAAGTCCAGCATTCTCACCCTGGGAGGTGGTTTTAGCTGTGCCCCAGGCGGTGGTCCTTAGCTGTGTTCTGGGCAGTGGGCGTCTCTCCCTGGAGCACAATGGCTGAGACCCCATCCTGAACTGCTTGCAGTCCTCCTGGGGCACAAAGGCGGGACTGCCTGTGGTCTCCTGGAGTCAGGGTGGGTCCGACCTCCAGTTCCTGGGACAAAAGCTTTTACATGCATTGATTGCAAGGCTTCTTAGCTATTACTTTACGCTAAAGTTTTCCAACTCTTGAGTCCCCTATCAGTGTCAGCCCGTGCACTCCTGGGGCTCCCTGAGTCGCTCTGCAGGGCTTCAGAGGAGTCTGGCCATGCTCAGCCAGCAGCCTCTGGTTGAATTTAGCAAGTCCTTCAAGGACTGAGGGCCCCATGGGTGCTCCTGGCTGTGAGCTGGGGTGTCCCCTCCCCCAGAGACGTGTTTGCATGGCCCTACAGCAGCTGACACGCAGGTCACTGCACACCCAAGGTCCGCCGAGTCTTCCATTTCCGTCCGTCCTTGCAACCACCCGCTCCGTGCCCAGGGCCGTGTGGGTGGCCTGGTGGGATGATTGGTAAGGAGTTGTGCTTTATGTAAACTCTTGCTTCTTAACTGTTTAAGAACAGGTAATGTTTCAATAAAATCGTTATTCGTTACAAAGTGTCACGTTTGCCAGTGATTCCTTAATTTTAAAAGCATTTAAACTAGCTGAGATTCCAGGTTTTGTCTGTGATATTCCCTCCCTAACTCTGATCTGTTTGCAGGAGAGACAGGACGAAGCTGTCCGGAGCTTGTCCTTGCAAGAGAAGGTGAGGAATCTGTGCCAGGAAGTGGCTGGGGCGGGGCAGGGGGTTGTTATCTTAAAGATAAGGAAACCCAGGCTCCAGCGTGCATGACAGTGTCCTGGCACAGTTGTGTCTTCTCAAAGGGAAGGGTCAGTCCTAACCCCTGGGTCTGAGAGAGGCCTGCCCGCAGGGAAACTGGGACAGACAGCCGAACACGCTGCTGAGCAGCTTGCAGCCAGGGAAAGAAGGTGACCTCCCTGGAGGTGACATCTGGCCCTCCACTTCAAGCCCAGAAAAAGCAACAGAACCAGGCGGGCACCCCCAGGGCCAGCTGCAATTTCTAAGGCCCCCGGCCCTGATGCCCACTGATGAGCAGAGACCTTGACCCTGAGAGAGCACCCCTGAAAAGCTGATGCACATCCTGCTGAAACTCCCCTGAGGTCTGAGATCCCCCCTGTAAGAGAGAAAAACCCTCAAGCAAAAAGGCCCAGTGTCTGCTCTCCCTCTGGGGGGCACGCCCGTGGCTGTCCCTCCTGCTTCTCTTCCCCCACAGGCGTGCGTCTTCTGAACTCCGAGGGTCCCCACGAGACTGGCAACCAGGGGAGCAGTGGGCAGCGGCAGCTCGCCCTGGGCTGACTCCCCAAACCTGTCCCCAAGGGCCCCTTTTGTTTGACGTCCCAGTGAGCTGAGGCAGCCCGGCGGGGGCTCTCCTGTTACTTCTTCCATGCTAAGCCCCTCCTTGTGGCACTGTCCCCAGCTGTGGTGAACGCACCCCCATCGTCACCTGGACTCGTGCTGTGAAATCTACTGCACGGAATCAAGAACCACACACCACAGCTGGCCTTAGGCAGCCCTGCTCTGGGCCGGGCCCCTGTCTGGTAACAGGTACCTGCGAATGTGACTGTATTTGGTCAAACAGGGTGTTTGCAGCTACAGTCAGATTAAGACAAGGGCCCTGGCTGGTGTGGCTCAGTGAATTGAGTGCAGGCCTGTGAACCAAAAGGTCATCGGTTCAATTCCCAGTCGGGGCACATGCCTGGGTTGCGGGCCAGGTCCCAGTGAGGGGCACACAAGGGGCAACCACACATGGATGTTTCTCTCCCTTTCTCCTTCCCTTCCCCTCTCTCTAAAAAAGAAAAAAATCAAAACAAAACAAGATGAGGTCACAGGGTGGGCCAGGGCCCTTTGGACGGACGGACAGAGAAGACTCTGGGAGAAGGCGGGGACACAGAGGAGGCGGGGACACGGTGGAGGCGGGACTGAAGGGATGTGCCTGCGGCACCTTGACTGGACTTCCGGATACCAGCCTGGGGGAGGACAAATTTCTGTTGTGTCCAGTCACGGCAGCCCCAGGGAGTGGGCCCCCCAGGCAGCCCCCTGGCTCACTGCGCTCTCACTGCACTGTCCTGCCTCAGGCTCTGCGGGGCTGCTGGGTGGCTGTGGCCCAACTTGCAGGTCGGTTCCCTCCGAAGGTGGCAGAGGATGGATGGGGAAGCCTGAAGGAAAGAAGAGGGCGTCTTGCTGGGGTGGAGACCAGTCCTTCCTCTCTTCCTCCCTCCCTCCCTGCTCTCTGAAAATGAATAAAATCATTAAAAAAAAAAAAAAGGAAAATTCAGAATTCCCTCAGCACCCAGGGGCACTCGAGGACGGGGCCGGGGAGGACAGTGACAGGGACAGTGTGGGCTGACTGAGTCCAGGCGGGGGTGAGGGTGCCTGTGAAGAACCGACTGCTTCTGTGAGGGGGAGGGTGGGGAGAGGAGGCCCCCGGAGCTGGGCTGCCGCGGGGACGGGGGGCGGTGGAGGTGAGCAGCCCTCAGGCCCAGGGAAGGTAAGTTGCAGCCGGACGTGTTGACACCGAAGCACACGTGGTTCCTGATGATAGCTGACTGTGGGGGCACGGAGTGCCGTGCTGGGGCGTGACTCAGAGTCCGAGGGTGCTGATGCTCTGGTAGTGCGGGCGGCTGAGCTGTGCTGGGCGAGATGAAGGGGTTAGTATCTCATGAATGCTCGGGGGAGGCTGCCGGAGTTGGAGAAAGAGTTAATAATTAAGCTGTTGGCGCTGACACAATGGGCCGGGCTGGCTGGGGTCCTCAGGGCTGACCCCGTTCCCCACCCGCCCGTCCTGCTGGCGGTCTGCGGCCCACACGGGAAGACTGCAGGAAGCTGGGACCGCAAGGCCTGAACAACAAGGCATTTTGGTGGTGGGAGCTGCCAGGACAGGAAATGAGCGAGGCTGATTAGGAAAATCAATTTAGCTTGACTTGCATTCAGTAGGAGGCGAAGAGAGGTTGCGGGGAAGGGAGCCG
Source organism: Micronycteris hirsuta (assembly GCA_004026765.1). Taxonomy (NCBI): domain Eukaryota; kingdom Metazoa; phylum Chordata; class Mammalia; order Chiroptera; family Phyllostomidae; genus Micronycteris; species Micronycteris hirsuta. The sequence continues at coordinate 121,773 of PVJI01002072.1, forward strand.
GCCTTTGGTGGGGGCCGAGAGAAGTGAGGACTCCCCTGTGGGGCAGGGCGCTTAGCCCTTCCTTTCCAGGGGGAATCTGGGGCTCGGTGAGGGTAAGTGGTGGGCAGGAGGCTCGGCAGCAGGACAGGGTGGCCGAGCCAGGAAGGAGGGTGCAGGCGTGTTGGCTCCCAATCTGCCAACCCAAGTCCCCACAGTTGCATGGCCTCCGCCCGAGCTCCTGGAGCTGGGGGGGGGGAGGCTCACGGGTGTCGGCAGGATGAGGGGGCCCCTCTCCCTTCTTGGGATCTGCGGCCACTCTCCAAGCTCAGCCTTCCAGCTACTTCCCGTCTGGGACTGGAGAGAGGTGGACATGCCACCTCCTGGAGGAAGTGTCCCACAGAAGACACACCCCTGTCTCTCTGCCTGCTGAGCACAGGACCCGGCCCTGGGCAGGTCCCTCCCTGGCACCAGAGCCCAGGTGGCGCAGAGCAGTGTCTATCCCTGATGACAAAGTTGACAGACTTGTGGCTGGGCCCCCATCTGGCTCCTCTCTGGAGATGTAGGTGCCTCTTCCTCCTCCACAGAATGTCCTGGGGACTCTCCTTCCTTTGAATCTGGGGGACAGCATGACGGCCCCCACAAAGATCCCCCAACCCAACCCAAACTCCAGGACAGCAGCGCTTTGAGCGCAAAGGGCCCTGCAGAGAGGATCGATACGAGGCTTTCGAAGAGGGGAGGGGGATTGTCCTGGATTACCCTGAGGGGCCCAGTGTGGCGGGGCCCGTGAGCACGGAGGAGGGAGATGGGCGAGCCAGAGCCCTGGTGCCGAGGCGTCGGGTAGACTCAGCCTGCTGGCTCGGAAGGTGGCAGGGATCACCAGCCAAGGGGTGTGGTGGCCGCTAGAAGCTGGAAAAGACAAGGGAACAGACTGTCCTTTAGAAGTTCCAGAAAGATCGCAGCCCTGCCGCACCTTGATGTCAGCCCCAGTGAGCCCCATCTGGGCCTTCTGGCCTCCAGGGCTGTTAAGACAAGACGTTTTGTTTCAGCCACCAAGGTTGTGATACATTTTTAGAGCGGTGATAGAGAAAGAGCACACCAGGCAACATCTTTTCTTGGGACAGGTCTGTGGGAACAGATCTCCAGTCCATGTGTCCAGGGGTGGAAAGCAGCCAAAGGGAGTGAGGGATCTGTGAGCTGGCAGGTCCCGGAAGCTTCCTGCCTGTGGACACGCGTGGCCAGGCGCCGTCCGCGCCTCGCTCAGACAGAGAAGCTTCCCGCACCTCTCCGCCTCGCTCACCCGGCCCGCGGACTTGGAGCCACTCCTTCGGGCTCTGGGGAGCGGGCTCAGTGGTGGCTCTTCTCTGGGCCCTGGACACTGGTCTGCTCCTCTGGACAAATGGGAGGAGCGCCTTGGGGACAAGGGATGGGGGGGTGGGAGGGGGAAGCAGGGCAGGATGAGGTCTGAGCAGAGGGTACCCCCCCAGACCTGCGGAAAGGGCCTGGAAGAGGCGCGTTAGCCCAGATCCACAGCGTAACCACGTGGTGTGGCCCGGATTCCTGGTTTTGTGTTTTTCCTGGGCTTGGGGAGGCCCCCCAGCCCCCAGGTGGGACATGGGTCAGGGTGGCCAGTGGGCCGCGAGCCGCACTGCTGTGTGTTGTCCACTCTGTTCCCGTCTCAGTAGACCCAAAGCCACATGCTCCAGGCTGGGCCCCGCGACGTGCGTGTGGCCCTGGTGAGCCCAGCCGGCCCGGCCCCGCGGGCCTGTGGTGTGAGCTTGTGGAGCCGCAGAGACACCTGGGTTACTGTCTTATCCACACATGGTCGGCCCGTCTTGGGGGGTGAGGGGGTTTCAAAGAGCCCCCACGCCCGCGGAGGGCAGGCTGTGTGTGACTGAAAGCAGGAGCTGTGGGTTAATGTTTACGGGGAGGCTGTCTCAGGGTGGTGGCCCGGGGAGATAACCCCTGCAGAGCGGCCTCTGGGGTGCAAAGGCCACCCTGGGCGAGAACCTGCAACTTCTCGATGCTGAGATAAAAGGGTCGCGGCGTCTTCTCTGCGCCTGCCCTGCCCTTGAGCTGGTTTCGGGGACCTCAGGGCCCCACAGTATGTGCAGGTTCTAGAATGACAGTGAGTTGCTTTGCAGGAGGGGATCACATTCAGGCTCAGTCGGAGTGGGGACTTGTAAAAGTAGATAATTTTGGAAAATAAACTTCTGGAACTTTTCACTGGTGGGGGGGGGCGTGTGGTCCGTGAACCCCTGGCTGTCTCCCCTGCAGAGCCCATGTGTTAGCACCGATTCCGTTACCGTGGGAAGGCCCCTGTCCGTCCAGCTCCCTGAATTGGAAATGGGAGCCTGTGCCGCTTGCGAGACCATCGGTGCTTGGTCAAGGTGGTCCAGCGCCCTTTGACATAAAGTTGAGTTCAAGGTAGAATGTGTGGACAGAGATGCTTTTAATTTTTGGTGGCTTCTGTGATGACCCCCCGTTCAGAGAAACTGAGGCCCAGGGGGCTTGAGTCCATGGGAGGAAGCCCAGCCCCGGGCCCACCCAGGGTCGAGTCCTGGGGCTCACCGGGAGGCCTGGGGCAATGAGCATCCTGTGCCGTGCCCCGCACCCCCACTCCAAACCCCTGCCACAGTTGTGTCCCCCCACCTCGGCCAGCCCTGTGAACATTTATCGGAGCGCCCTCAGCCCAGGCCCAGCTCTCATGCTGGAGACCAGGAGGGAGGAAAGGGGAGTTCGAAGTTGCCACATTTTTCACTTTAAAATTTGTCCTACCAACTTGTCAGGTAGAAATTAGCATTGTGCTGATTTCTGGATGTTTGCACACCTAAAAAAGTCTGGGAGGTGACAGACGACACTTGCTCACTTCTCAAGGTGTGTATCCCTTCACTGGCACATCTTAAAGGCACAGCTTCCCGAGAGAGACCTGGGCATCGATCTTGCTTCATCTCGGAATCACACTGGGGATCGTTTCTTTGTCTCAAATCAAATGACAGGCATGACCCCGGGACTTTGAAAAGAAGGGTATGGCTGCTTCGCCCCACCTGCCGGCTGCCCTGGCTGATAACTGGTGAGTGGAAAGTTAACTCAGCTCCCCTGGCTGGCCCGCTCGCTGTCCACAGGACGAGTGCCGGCTGCCCCTGCCACCCCTCCTAGGGCCTGGCACAGCCTCCTGAGGCCGGCGGGAGCCTGGGTCAGCTTGGCCTCCTGCTGCTGCTTGGAGCAAAGTAAGTATCAAGTGCCTGGTTCACTCTTGTCCCCTCAACTCCCATGGGATTGATGACCGAGACCATTAGTGACGTGGGGGATGCGGGACGCTGAGCCGGCCCAGGCCAGGTTCGGGGCGGGCAGCGGGGGGCTGCTCCAGCCCGGTGGCGGAGAGAGTGGGTTGGTGCCTGTCCTCCCTGATGTGGGGGTTGGCCCTGCGGCTGGCTGGGGTGCGGTCCCGGCTCAGAGGCAGCCGTGTGTTGACAGGACTGGGAGGGGCCGCGTTTTACAGACAGAGAAGAGTGTCCGGGGTCCCAGGCCCCCTGCCTCCGCCTCCGGGGCCCTCACTCCGACCACCCCGGTGGGTGCTCTTGGGTCAACTCTGAATCGAGTGTTGTGATTGTAGGTAGAGTCCTGTCCTTCTCTTGGGGGCCCCCCACTGTTCCTCATGGTCCAACACAAGCTGGGGCGCTAGCCCTGCTCCCCAGACTGCCCCCCGAGCCTGCTGCTTCCCTGTGGCTCACACTGCTGCTGACTGGCTCCGGGGTCCCCACACTACACGTGGGGTGCGTGAGGTGGGGTGGGGTGGGGTGGCGTGAGAGAATCTGGCTCCCCGAGCACCAGGGCACGACAGCTCCCTGAGCTCATCGTGGCAACAGGGAAACAGGAAAACCGGGGCAGTTCCCACCCTCAGAGGGGACGTGGTCTGTCCTCAGAGTGAAGGGCCATGGTGACCTAGGGCTGAGGACTTCTGGCCTCGCCTGCTGCATGGCCTCGGCGTCCCTGGAGGAAATTCAGTGTTTCTCTTTCCTGCTCAGCAGTCCTGTGGGGACAAGGTTCCACCTGCTCAGCAGGACACCAGGGCCACACCGTGCGGCCCCACCCCCAGCTGGTCCTCTGACCCTGTCTCCATGGTTTCAGTCCTGGCTTTGGCACTTACTGGCTGTGTGACTATGGGCTAGTATACGACCCTCTCTGAGTTTCACTCCCTGTCTGTGAGTGGAGATGGTCCTCATTTCCGAGGGCTCTTTGGAGGGTGCCAGGCGTCCTACCCAGGGCCTGGCGTTCCTAGATGCTTGCATGCCACTTCCCTGTCACCCTTCTCTTTAAAACTGTCCCCCTGACCTTCCCTGCCTCAGTCCTTGCCCTGTTGTGGGCAGCTCCTGGGAGCTTGCTCTCTGGCAGGCATCCCTCCGAGGCACCTGCCTGGGCTCCCGCACTGTCTGAGGCCCCAGGTCCGTCCTGGCTCCTGGGACAGCAGTGAGCCCCGGGCGTGGGGCTTGGGGGCAGGTGAGAGCCCCCCAGACCAACGAGGCAGGAGCCACACCGGCCCCACGCCCATTCGGAGCACACGCTGGTGGTAGCAGGCAGGCTCTGAGACACGAGGTTTTCTGAAAAGAAAGAAAAAGTGGTTTTACGTGGCTCTTCAGCTGCAGTCACCTCCAGCACACAACCTAAAGAGGGAGGGAGAGTGTGTGCGTGTGTGTGTGAGTGTGGATGCTCGTGCATGAGTGTGTGATGGGGGTGGGGAGCAGGGCCTGTTGTCTGCAGCCCCTTCCTCGCACAGTTGTGCCTGCTGCGTGAGCCCCGCTTCTGTTAGTGGAGCTGATGGAGCGTGCGCCACGGTGGCCCTGACTGCCGGCCGACCCGCGGGGGCATGCCCTCCCAATGTCCCCGCTGAGGGAGCCCCTGTCCTGGGGAGTCGCCGAGCGGCGGGGAGCTCAAGAAGGCCCGGGCCCCGCCCAGTAGGACCACTTTCTAGGGGTGGCATTTAGGGCCTTGCTTAGACCCCCCTTCTTTCGTGGGGCTGTGAGCTTGGCGTGGCCATGAGGTGGGGCTCCTGGCTCCTGGCTGGCTGCACCTCGGGGTAGCCCTGGGGGTCCTGGTGTCTGGGGCCAGCGCCCTGCTAGGGGCTGAGTCACAGAGGGGAGGGCTCCTCTTCGTGAGACGCTGGCCTGAGGCTCACAGAGGGTCCCCCTGAGGACTGCCGCCACCGTGGGGCCCAGCTCCCGGGGCCTCTGCCTCCTCCAGTCAGGGCGACTTGTCCTTGACCTGGGGACACGGAGCCAGGCTCTCAACCTTGGCGCGGTTTTATGGGGCGGCTGCTGAGGAGAAACGGGTCATTGCTCTGTTTGCCCACCTCCCAGGTCAGTCCCGATAACACTTTATCACGCCACTCCCCACCCAGAGGGACCGTCGTTAGGGGCTTCCTGTTGACCTTCCGGCTTTATGGCCACTTGGTGAAGTGGCGGTGATGTGGCCTGTGTATTTAGCTGTGGAGTTAAATTATATATTAATCAAGATCTCACCCATTCCTCTCTCCTCCCATCCCCCCCCTCTCTCTCACACACGCGCGCGCACACACACACACACACACACACACTCTCACTCACTCACTCACTCACTCACTCACACCCTCACCTGTTCCGGTGGCCACGGCTCTGCACTGTCAGCCACGAGCTCAGCGTGTTAGTGGGGTCTGTGGGGCCAGGGGGCTCCTGGCCGAGAGCCAAGGGCTGGGCTGGGGTGAGGGTTGGCACCCGGCCAGGTCCCCTTTTCCTCTTCAGTCGGACCAGCTTCACTTTTCTGTTTTGTCTGCTGAAGCTCTTCCTGACTTTTCTTAGGGAAAAAATAATTCTCTTGCTAAAGAGCATCCGAGAGCAGCGGGCCCGCCTCGGGCGGCTCGCAGGGCTTTGGGGCGTAAGCGCAGGGTGGGTGGAAGGAGGTTTGCAGCTGAGAGTACGTGGGACTCAGTTTGCTCTGGTACAAGTTATTATTCACTGTCGTGTTATTGTCTAGCAGACACGGCAACCCTGCTTTCGCCCCGCCGTGTGTTCAGCCCCTGGGTTGAGTGAGTCTGGGACTGGGGACTGGAGGCGAGGGGCTGTGTGTGTGGGGTGGGCCGGCTGGAAACAGGGCTGCAGGGCGGAAGAACATACCTCCTCGGAATGCGTTTTGGGGAAGTACGGGTTCTCTTCTCCTCCAGAGCAGCTCCCCCATGGCCCACCATCTGTCCTTCATCCCCCCGACCTGGAACTCATCCCCCCACCCATCTGCCCTATGTTCACCGTCCAGGCAGCCCTCACATCCTGGGGCCGTCTCGGCCCTCGCCCTGGCTGTTCCCAGTGGCTGGAGCTGTTTCCTGGGAGAGTTGACAGTGTGTGGTTGGTGTGGGACCTGGTGCCCCAAAGTGTCCAAGGAGCATGGGGTGTCGCCTGGACCTGCGGGAGGAGCCCCTACTGGACCAAGGAGGCCGGTGGGGCCGGCCCTGGTGGCTGAGAAAGTCCAGGCCAGCAGGCTGAGCAGGGTGTGAGAAGGGGGTGGGAATCAGCAAAGGTAGGCTGTCCCCAGGTGCAGCTCTGTCCTGCAGTGACGGAGCAGAGTGCTCCTGCCGGGCACTGGGCAGGTGGGGGGGTGGGCAGGGCCCCAGCTCCCAGACAGGGCCCGGCCCAGGCTGCCAGGGGCAAGTCCTGGCCCCTGGCCTGGGTGCCCACAGATGCCCAGGAGCAGAGCCAGGGTCAGGGGGTGGCCGGATGTGGGCATCGAGGGGGCATCTGCAGCCATGCAGGGCACACGCTCACCTCTCGTGGCGGTGACGCAGGTGACGCAGCAGCAGGCTGGATTCTGGTCCCAGCTGCACCTCTGACCTTCTGTGACCTTGGACCCATTGCTTCCTCCCTGGGCCTCGGTTATCTTATCTGTGTGATGGACGACGGGGCTGGCCTAGAAAAGCAATAAGTCCGCCCTGGAGACCTGGAATTAAATCGAAGGCCACGGGTTGAAGACTGAGTATTTATTTCCCTCCTTATTAGCATTGCAGAGGCAGAAATGAGAAGTTAATATTGAGGCAGACCTGAAATGTGAGCCTGAAGAAGTGGAAATTTTACGACTGCTTTGGGATTTTGCACTGGGTTCTTTTCCACAGAATTTAGGTTTGTAGGTTAATTATAAAAACGCCACCAGAAAAAAGTAACCCTCCTGATTTTCCACGGTTGATCGATCTAGTGGTTGCACTCCCTGGTCTCGCTCCCTTCTGGCCGTCAGAAGTTTGCATCCGGACTGTTTCTCAGCCCCTGGGCGTTAGTAGCTGGCCGTGGACACGTGGAGGCATTTAGTTTCTTATGTGTCGGCCGCACTGATGAAATCCTCTATTTCTTCCCTCGCTCATCCTTTTGTTCACAAACAAACCCTTGGTTTGAAGACCCATGAATACATGTTGAGATCGAGAAAGGGAGTAGAGAGGCCATTGAATAGTTCCGTTTACCTCTGCCCTCTCGGCCTGTGCCATTTATAATGAGGAATTAGTTGCGTGGACAGTGAGTCCCTGGGCGTGCCGACAAGGGAGGGACGGGACGGGGAGAGCCAGCGGGCTGTGGGAGCATTGAGCACCATGCCGGAACGAGATTTGCACTTGACACTGGTCTGGACAAACTTGAGAAATTTGAATGGGTCGTTGTTTTCCCTCAGGAAGTCCCCTGATGGTGGGTGACACGTCTCGTGAAAGGAAGCAAGCTAGAGAAAATGGTGACATTCCTGTTCCTTCAGGCTCTGTGGGCAGGTGCACAGGCCACGGAGGGGCTGCCTTGTTCCTGCGCGACCCCATTCCTGCTCGGTCCTCAACCGACCCCATGGGCAGCCCCCACCCGCCTTTCCCTCGGTGAGAGCGGAAGGTTCTTGGTGGCGTTGCTGCTCCTGTGGAGTCTGGGCAGACAGGTCTCCACCTCCACCTCCCTCCTGGGGGGCACCTTCCGTCTCTCCTTCGGTTTTGGGGGGCGATCAAGCCCATCTTCCCTGAAAGCTACCCCACCGTCCTGCCACGTCGTCGGGAAGGTGTACTTGTCCAGGGAGAGAAGCGGTGGTGCATTTTGGTCCAGCCTTTTTTCAGATGCGGGGCATGTGGGTTCCTTAGGGTCTCCCGCCCAGCCTTCCTTCCACATACGGGGGGCGAGGGGGCTGGCTTGGTACACCCCGATTCTGGCTCATGCTTTGGCTTCCCCAGCTCCCAGCATTTTCCGCTGTGCTGCCCCCACTCCCGCGGGGCTGTGGCCCTGGTGAGTCTACCCAGCGCTGCCCTGTGGGGGATTTTCTGCAATGACAAAAATGTTCCTTACCTGCACTGTTCAGTGTGACAGCCACCAGCCACGTGGTGCCTGGGACACTTCAGGTGTGGCTAGCGTGGCCCAGAAGCTGAATTTTAGAATTCACTCAATAACAGTGTAAACTGGGCACGTGTGGCTGGCGGCCACCGTGTTGTATGGTGCATCTGCCTTGTAAAGGTTTGGTTTCCAAGGGACTGAGAGAGGCAGGAACAGGGAAGGAGCATGCCAGCCCTGCCGTCCTTACCCCGGCTGGCATCCCTCAGACGTCTGAAATTTTGTTTCAAAGTGCTCTTAGAACTAGACCAGCCATGCCGAATTAAAAAAAAAAGAGGGGGTTCTGGCCCTGTGTAGAGCCACGAGCCCTGCCCCATGGTTCTGTGTGTGAGGAGGTGGCTTTGGCCAGGGTCCCTCCTGTCACAGGCCAGCACCTCCGCAGGTAGAGGGGGCGGTGCTGCTGGGGTCACAGAATGAACTCGGGTCCCCTGTCTCCCAGCCACTGTCCTTGCTGCAGCCCAGCTCTCCTGGTAGCTGCAGGACCTGCTGGCCCCACCCGCAGGGCCCCGGCCCCCTGCCGGGCGGGGCTGCTCCGAGTTCCCTGACGGCACCGGGCACACTCAGTCGGCCTCCCAGGCCCTGCGGCCACTTGGCTGCCGGAAAACAGATTGGGTTGGTAAAAATACGTGCGAATGTTCTCACAGAACCCGAGAAAATCACACCTCCACTTTGATGAAAAAAAAATCTGTTTGTGTCGCTCCAATAATTACTCCATAACTGGTGGGACCGCAGGCCATATGCCTGCTGAGCGGCTCGCGGGGGAGAGGGCCTACCTCCCTCCTGCCTCGCCAAGTGCCTCCTCCAGCCGATCCGCTCCAGAATAAGAAGGAACCGGGCCCCAGGCTTCTGCTCCCAAACAGTGACCCCAGTGCCCACGGCTCCTGGGGGTGGGGGGAGCAGGGGCTGGACAGTGGCCCTGCAGGTTCACGGCAGGAGCCGGGCCAGGGGCGAGGGAGCCAACAGAATCTCAGAGGTTGAAGGTTCAATGTTGGGATGGGGGGAGTCGCCGGCACCTAGTGTGTGAACCAGAACGAGGAGGATTCCGTCTGCAGAAAGTGGGACTTACCTGGGGTTGGTTTGCTGGGGAGACCTCCAGCCCCTCATTGGGACGGTGATTCTGCCTCTAGCAAACTCCTGTGTCCAAGCGCCAGCTCTGTCTCCTTCCATTTGTGATATTCCATTGGGCTGGAAGGCTGGAAAGTGTCCTTCTGTCCCAACTTTGGAAGATGACCGTCGTCAGGGTTCCCTCGGCCTTCCTTGCTGTGCCCAGCCCTCGGGCCTGTATTGAGTGCGTGGCTCCAGAGTTCGCCCCTGGGGTGATCGCCGTCCTGTGGCAGCTGAGGCACACACTGGAAAAGTGACAACCCAGAGTCAACCCCAACTATTCTAGAATGTTCCCCATGGCGCTGTTTCTGGAACAAGCCTGTCTCTTGACTTGAGGGCGATGTCAATGCTACACGTCTTGTCTTTCTTTCCTGTGACTCCAAAGGGCAGCGTGAGAAGCCGTCAAGTGAAGAGGTGCAACGATACTTAAAAAACGCACCCCCTGTTGTGCCTGTTTCAGTGGTACGTTAAACATTTCACTCGTCAACTCTAAACGAACAGCTTCCAGTTCGCCATGTGCTGTTCCCAAGGTGACCAACCCCCTGTCTCCCCTTTAAAAACCAGTTACTGACGCCCTGTGGCCCGAGTTCACTGGCTCTTTGGAAGGACTGGGAACCTCTCGGGTGTTTCGTTCTGAGACGGGAGGGCGTTCGGGAAGGGGAGCTGCAGGCTGGAGGAGGCCCCAACGTGTTGGAGGTTGGAAGTGAGGAGGCCTTCGGGAAGCTCTTAGGCTGTGAGTGTGTGGCCCCATGGGTGGGGACAGTGCCCTTATAAAAGGAGACGTGAGAGAGACGCCCCAACTCCCCACCACGTGCGGACACAGCGAGTAGGCGCCGCCTATGTGCCAGGAAGGGGCCCCCACCAGAGCCCACCCGTGGCAGCCCTGATCGCGTCTGGCTCCCAGAGCAAAGAGTAAGAAAAGGTCGTTTGTGCTGCCTCGTCTGAAGTGTTCCGTCCTGGCAGCCTGGACGGGCTGCGACAGGGAGCGTGGCCTGCGTTTACCGAAGCAGGTGCTGCGGTCTTCGCCAGCCTGGCCAACAGTGTGACAGGTAAATTCTACTGCTCTGGGTCCCCCCGGCACACCTGCTCCTGCCATCCCAGCGGTGCCCGTGGGGACCCACGAGTCAGCTCTTGTTGCCACAGAAGATTCTCGATGCTGCTGTTCAGGGAGCAAAAGACAGTCAATGCCAGGATGCATAACACTATGGCGGTGGCAGCAGCTAATTACCCGAGAAGGCGGCCCAGGCGAGGTAAAGGGGAGGCACCATGACCCCAGAACCTAGAAGGGACCATGGCGGGTATGCGGCAGGCCTGGGCTCCAGGGCCCTGCCTCCAGGGTGGCTGCCCTGATCTCTTCCAGCTGGAAGTCGTGGCTGGAGTATTCCTTGGGGCGCTATCTGCTCCGCTCTGGCACTCATGGCTGTCTGCCCCCAGTGGGCGATTCTGAACCGGTTTATCTCCGCCTAGGCCACCGGGCCTCCTGGCCGCCTGTCAGAAGCTCCTGCTGTCTCCCTCAGGCCCAGCCCAGGGCCCTGCACGGGACTGTCATTTAACCAAGTGTGCCCCACCTGGTATCAGACGCCCTCCCTGGGGCACAAGGACAGAGTCCCCAGTCGCCTGCCCCCTCGGGAATATGAAGGCCTTGGAGGAGGTTGCTGCGGGAAGGCCATGGGCTTGGTTCCTGTCCCCATCTGCCACCTTGCTCTGCGGCTTTGTACCCAGTTTCTTTCCACAAAGTGCCGCCTCTCTCTGCTGGACACTCTTCCCGGTCCCCCTGGCCTGAGTCCTCATCGTCTCTGCCTGGACCAGTGGGTGGTGCCCTAATGCGAGTCCTTCTTTCTGACCCACCGGTGCCCTTCCGGCAGCGGAGAGACCGTTCTGATCAGCAGGTTCAGCCTGTGCTGTTTTAGTGGCGCCCCCGCCCCCGCCCTGCCCCCGCTCCTCTCCCACCACCCGCCCCACAGCCTCCCTCCCTCCAGCTTCAGCCGTCTCCTCACAGCTCCCCGAACGTGGGGTGTTTCTGCAAGCCTTCTGGTTTTGCCTACGGGCGTCTTCCCTTCCAGAATAATCTCGACGTGCATGCCAGAACCAGCTCACCGGTGGCCTCGGATGACCGGAGATACGGTCTCTCTCCTTGGCTTGCAGATCCCCCCCACCCGGGCCTTTGTCAGAGCTGCTCACCCCGTCTTGTGATTGCTCCTCCGAGGCTGCCCTGGCCAGCTCGGCCAGGGGTGAGCAGGGCCCCTGGGCGCCGTCGCTGCCGTCATTCACTGGTGTGTGTGCCACGGCCCGCTGGGAGAGGTGCTGCTGGGAGTTCCATCAAAGGCACAGAGAGGCCGAGGAAGTCGGCCAGGCTCACGCTCACACAGCAGCAAGTGTGGGAGGCGGGCTGGTTCCAAGTGCATATATGTGGTCACTGTGCTGTGTGACTTCTGTCACCCATGGTCTCAGTGAAGCGTCTTCTCCACGTCCAGGCCTTTCCCCACAGAATGCCGGTCACTAGCAGCCTGTCGGGTGCATACCTGGGCTCCGTCCATGCTGCCCTTAGAGATACTCAGTCCATTTCTATAACTTAACGAGTGAGAAAATAAACGCATGAGATGCTTGCTCTCCTTTTGGCAAATGGATGAGCTTGATCTTACGCATAAATATGAGCGCCATGCCCCCGAACAGTCAGTCATTCCGGGGGTGGCATTGCCACCGAAGGACATGCATGGCTTCTCTGACCGCAGAGGTGGCTGACCGGCCCCCGGGAACGCTCTTGCATCGACCTCATGGCGTCATCTGACAGTGCACGGCATCCTGGCCGTCCTCCCGAATACATGCTCGCGGGGTCCAGGTGCTTTGAGCGATCACCTGTTTCAGTAAATGGGCCCAAACGGGTTTTTTTACAGTGTCCATCCCCGAGATGGCTGTCATGTTGTGGGGCAAGCAGGGAGGGGAACGTTTTAGTGACAAAGCGGCACAGATGGGGCGGTTTCTACCGCAGACACTTGTCCCACAGCCCTGGGGGCTGGAGTCCGCGTTCGAGGGGTCGGTGGAGGTGGTCCCCCGGAGCCTCTCCTGGGCGTGTGGACGGCTGGTCCTCCCTCTGTGCGTGTCTGTGTCCTTGTCTCTTCTAAGGACACACATCCTATAGGAATAGGACAGACCCTAATGACCTCCTGTGACCTTAATTGCTTTTTCCAAGGCCCTGTTTCCAAACATAGCTGCATTTTGAAGCGCTGAGGGGAAAGGCCTCCCCGTGTGAATTGAGGGGTGCAGCTCAGCCCTGAACAGGCACTGCCCCTGTGGCCTCGGACGAGCCCTCCCCATGCTGGGTTTCAATGTCCTTATCACCGACATCGAGGGTCAGACTGTATCGCTGAGTCTGCACGGCTTCAAAGCGCTGTGATAACCCAGGAAAGCGTCTCCTGCAGATGACATACTGCTTTCAGCGTTCAAGGCCACCGGTCCCCAGCGTGGCCTGAGGTTTCTCAATATTTGAGGACAAACGCAGTTATCTCTTGATGTTGACAAGGCAAACACATCTCCTTGGCCCCGATGGTAACAGCTGTGTCCTCTCTTCTTGGCTGGAAATGCCCGCAGTGACACACTGGTCTTTCACTCTGCGAGGCCTGGGGTGCGAGCTTCTGACCATGAACCGATGGCGGGAAGGTGCCTGGGACCTTCTAAGTGGAACATGGGCAGTTTATCTTTGGGGTGATTCTCAACACACGCACAGTTAAAGAAGAAAGCCCCCCAAACCACTTGGGGTTGGAAGGTAGCGAGGACAGCAGCCCCCCTCTCGCCGTGGGTGCAGAGACAGACCCGCTAGGTCACGGTCTGGCTGCGACCGGCTTGACTTTCTGGGTCCCTGGACTCACCCCCGATAGGCGGTGATTCCAAAATGAGCCTGAAGCCATGGCTTGCGGCCCCTTCCGACTGGGCCACGAAGCAGGGGTGCGGCAGACTCTGGCAGCGGACCCAGCGCCCGGCCTGCCTCCCGGGGCAGGGGCTGGATGCACGGGGCCGGTTGTCTTCCGCAGGGGCGGCTGGGCGGGAAGAGATCCTGGGACTCGAGGTCTTTGAAACAACCTTCCAGATTCTTCATTTTCTCCCCCGTGACGCTGCGATGCCGATGCCCAGGAGGCTGTCGTGAGGAGCAAAGGAGGCCTCCGAGCAAACGGCAGCCATGGGATCGTTGATTTGTGCGAGTCTCTGCCGTTCTGGGTGAGGGTGGGTGGGTCTGGGGTGGAATTTCCGGTGGGGAATGCTGTGTGTAGCTACCCCGGGGCTCTGCACAGCCGTCAAGCGTGGATACAGCACTTGGTGGCACCTGGCTTGTCACACAAGTTCTCTCCACTAACCCTCCACACGGGGACATCACTGCCATTCCTTCCCTTTTGTGAGGGACTTGCTGGAGACCCAGAAGGCCACGGGAGCTCTTTGTCTGACGTCGCACAGGTTGTCAGAGGGTGAGAGTGACCTAGGCCTGGGTCCCCACTGCTGGCCCCGGGACCGGGCTCCTTTCACGGGTTCCTGTTTGCAACCTTCCCGCGGAAACCTGGGCCCCGACCCTGTACAAGCTCCCGTGCAATGCTGGCGCCCCTCCATGCCCCCGACGAGCCCCGTGGGTTCCGTTCATCAGACCAGGTCGGAGGACAAACCTCATGGAGTTCCTGGGAGGCGTTCAGGCTCCGGCAAGAGCTTGGCTTTATCGCGGTGCGCCCTCTTTGCTGGGTTCCTGAGACCGTCACATTGTACGGTCTGCCAGAAAGAAATGCCTCAGAAACCGAGACCGAATGTTGCCCAATGGAGCCAAATTATCTGATGTTCTTTGGGGCACATTTTCAAAATTTGTAAATTTGGAGGACGACTATCATCCCCCTGGGGGCGGGGCACAGTAAATCCACCACGAGGTACAGAGTTCTGGTTTGCGGGGAGCTGACCAAGGCCCAGGCCGGAGGTCTGCCCGGAAGCTGCCCACTGAGAGCGTGAGGATCTTCCTGGCCTCGGGGGAGCCTTCACCGGGCAGGACAGGCGCCTGCTCTGGGGGCAGATTTTCTCCCGATTGTACCCAAAATTGTCCCACCAGGAGGGAGCTCTGTGCGTGGTTTGGTCACGGGGAGGTTTGTACCTTGATCCTCACAGAGAAGGACCCTTTCTGGGACGAAGGGCAGGTGGACAGAGGCTCCGAAGTGCCTGTGACCTTACACTGTCCAGTTTATGGCTCCTGCTGGCGGGATGACAAGTGGGAGGTGGACGTGGCAGTTCGTGGGACGTAACCTCATCAGCATGCGAGGAAGAGGTGCCTTCGGATCGAAGGCTGGGGCTGGGGATGTTCCCTGGAATCGTTTGACTGGGGGTCTGTAACTAGCGGGAAACAGGGAGGAGAGGGCAGCTGGGGGTAAACTCGTTGAGTAGAGAGAACTGGCTTGGGGTTCAGACGTGTCCAGCTCCGATTCTCGCTCTGAAACCAGCTGGGTGACTTCAGACAAGGTGTTTGGCCTCCCCATGCTTTCTGGTTTTGAGGGAAGATGGCAGCTCTGACCTCACAGGGATGGGGGGCTGTGGGGGTGTGATGAGAGACCGTCTGAAGCAGCCGGCTCACTGCAGATGCCACGTGTGCTTCCTCCTGCCCACGAGCCCGATGCCAAGGCCACACATTAGTCACGGGGAGCGAACAAGTGAGTGACCGAAGGAGTGGGTGGTGGGTGGGTACGTGGGCGGGGACCCGGCAGCCCCGTGCCCTTGGGCCGCTGCAGTGCAGGCAGCGGGTCACGCGGCTGTGAGGGCCCTTGTGGGCCAGGATCCGGGGGCTGCCCCCCGTCAAACAGACCCAGCCCAGCCCTACTGGCTCCAAATGTATTTGCTCTCCCTGAGGGGCATCGGGAACGAAGTTAGGGTGAAAAGAAGGCTCCTTGCCTCTTTTCTAGGGGCTTTCTGTGTTGGGGGTCATTGAGTCAGTTTCTCCTGGTCCATAGCTGGGGAGGGGGTAGGGGGGCAACACGAGGCACCCAAGGGGCCCGCAGGACCCCTGTGCTGTCACCCACTAGCTAGGGAAGGCTAATCAACCTGCTTCAGCCTCAGTTTCTCTGTCTGGGAATGGGGACAATGGTACCAACCACATGGCGTTTCTGTGAGGCTGACGATTGTACTGTGTGCGGAAAACAAGGCCGGCGGGAAGTAGGAATGCCACCCAGGTGTGAGGGCTGTTTCCCTAAGGCCCTCGGGGTGGAGGCAGGGAGCCAGGGAGGCCGGGAGGAGGGGCCGCCGGCCTTTTGCTAAGTGCTGCTGGCACTGGCTCCGGCTCGGGCTCTGTCCCCCAGCCCTGAGGCGCCCGCATTCCGGCAAACATTGCTGCCGTCTCCTGCGGGCACTGTGCTCAGTGACCTTGTCCAGGGCTGACGCAGAGGCTTACCCAATCTAGGGGACAGGAACAGAGTGCCCGGTTCCTGTCCTTCTGTCCTGCTCTGCGCTCAGACAGCTCACCCCCGTCCTCGGGGGAGGACTCTGCAAACCTCTGTCTGACCCCAGCACTGACCCTGACCTTGGCCCTGCGTCCTGCGGGCCTTCCTACCTGCTCCAGACCCCTGGGAGCTGCCTCGGGTTCCCACCGGCCTGCACACCCTGCCCTGGGTCCCTCTGCCCCCGTGGGTCCCTCTTGGCTCTCTCCCCTGCAGCGTTGCACCGACATAGCCGCTGCGGGTCACCTCCGCTGCCAGCCACCCCAGACCAGGCTGGGATTATCTTAGTCGGTCACGATCAGGCTTTAGCTTCCTTCTGGACAGGGCACAGGGGTGGCAGAGCTTCTGTGCTGGGCCCCCAAGGCTCCTGGCAGCAGTCCCCGCCGGGAGCACTGAGGACTCGGGCCACACGGCGAGGAATGGAGAGCCGGGACTGGAGGCCCGTCCTCCGCCGGCTTGGCCATCAGGATGCTCCCTGCGCGGGCTTCCTCGTGCCTCCTGGCCCCAGATGAGACCCTCATCGCAGGCCACTGTAGTGGAACCCCCACGGAGTGAGTGGTTCCTGGCTGGCAGTCAGACAGGTTTCGGGAAGATGACATTTTTTTCTTTACAAGAAGCAAAGAAAAAGGCTGTTTTGCTAAATCAATGGAGCTGCTTCCATCGCTGTTCACTTGGCCGGCAGCTCATTGACTGGTCCTGGGCACGGCCCCACCCAACCCGGTTCTCACGGTCGTCAGAGGGTTCCTCACTCCCGTGCTCTGCAGCAAGGCCTGGGGGAGGGGTTGGCAGCCCGCAGGCAGGCCCGGGCCAGACAGGAGGGCAGCCGAGGACCGCAGCCCTTTTCTGGGTGCACCGAGGTCCCTGTGGAGGGTGCCGGGCAGGGCTGTCACTTGGCCAGTGGACTCGCCCAGTGACGAGTGGACAGCACCCTGCCTCTCCTTACCAATGTCCCTTCTGAGTACCTCTCCTGGCTGGCGCCATTGCTGGTGGAGCTCCGGGGGTCTCCCCGAGGGCTGGGCAGGGAGAGGGAGGGAGTGCCGGCGAGGGCGCAGGAGGGGCCGCGGAGAAAGCACTGGCTCCTCACCCCGTCACAGGCAGGCTTGCCAGCCTGGGTGCATGCAGCTGGTAGCTTCCCTCTTGAAACAAAGAAAGCAAACACGAAAACAAAAACAAAAAAACAAGAAAGATTTGCATTGAGCCTCAAGGGGTGTCTCTGAAGGCACCAATGGCAGTGCTGGTGAGGACGTGCTCCTCAGCATTGTGTTCGTGGGCCCCCGAGAACCTCAGTGTCCGACCCCACGTCACGCAGGCTCAGAGGTGGGGATATAGAATTTGCACCTCCTGGCCTCTGCTCCCTGGTTTCACCCGCCATCAGTGCCACCAGATCTGAGCAGTGGCCTAGCTCTGGGTGACCTGCATGTTCCCGTGTGTCTGAAGGACTTCGGCATGAAGTGGGGTGGACTCGGTCGGTCTCGCTGCCTGTCACCTACCAGACCCAATAAGCAGAGACAGGAACTGACTCTCTGTGGACGCTTTATTCAGATGGCCAGTGGTCAGAGAAGATGGCAGGTTCGTATCCTAAGGGACAGACGTCTTAAATTCCATTTTAAAATGGCCCTTTTTATAAGGAGAACAAAGTGCAGGTCAGGGGTTTGGAATTCAAGGAAAGTGAATTGGATTAAGAAAACTGCAGCATTCTTGCCCTGGGCGGTGGTCTTAGCTGTGCCCCGGGCGGTGGTCTTAGCTGTGTCCTGGGCGGTGGTCTTAGCTGTGCCCTGGGCGGTGGTCTTAGCTGTGTCCTGGGCGGTGGTCTTAGCTGTGCTCCAGGCGGTGGTCTTAGCTGTGTCCTGGGTGGTGGTCTTAGCTGTGCCCCAGGCGGTGGTCTTAGCTGTGTCCTGGGCGGTGGTCATCTCCCCCTGGAGCACGATGGCCCAGATACCAGCTTGATCTGCTTGCAGGTCTCCTGGGGCACAAAGGCGGGACTGCCTGTGGTCTCCTGGAGTCAGGGTGGGTCCGACCTTCAGTTCCTGGGACAATAGCTTTTACATGCATCGGTTGCTAAGCTTCTTAGCTATTACCTAAACTGAAATTTTCCAACTCTTGAGTGCCCTATCAAGAGCAAAAGGCTTCGGGGAGAAGTGCAAACCCTTGCGAGCCACCCCAGAGCTGCAAGAGCTGCCTTGTGGGGTGTGAGTGGGCTTCTGGTCACTCAGGGTGTCCTCGAGGGTCTGCTGGACCCTCTGCCCGGTGTTTCTTGGGCCGAGCTCCTCTCAGGGCCGGAAAGCTGGACTCGGTGATGCACACGTGCCCCCCATCTCTGAGAGCTTCCGGCCCCCTGACTTTTGCTCTGCCCTCTGGTTGGTGACGCACGCAGAGCCTTCCTCCTGGAGTCAGTTCTGGGTTTAACGGAAGAGAAAGGTAAGTTAGGACCCAGCACTTTAGAGAAAATTACGTCCTGTCCACCTGTGAGCTCTGTTACCTCTGGTCTGAGAGCCGTCTGGCTGTGCTGAAGGACGAACATTCAACCAGATGAATCTGCACATCTAATTGGCTTTTTGAGCGATTCACGAGCCAGGCAGCAGGTGCAGGAGACCCAGGAGCTGTGTGCCGGGGGAGGTGTCAGAGGCAGAAACTGGGCGGGTCAAGGTTGGTATTAGCTAGAGAGCAGAAAGGATGGTTTCAGGCAGGGTTCCCTCAGGGGGAGGCGGGTCTTATCAGGCACCTTGCCCCAGCTTCCTCCCTCCCTCCCTTCGGGGGATGGAGAGGCCCAGGGTGACCCATTGCCTTGCTGACATGGACTGATTAAGTTACATTCCTGGAGAGGGTCGAACCTGCAATAGGTCAGCTATTAAGTCTATGTTCCCTGTCTTGGGCCAGGGAGGTTTCTGGCTGGAGACTCAGAGCACGGATCGAACCCAGAGCAAAGGCGGAGCTCCGAAGCACCAGGAAGTCGGTCACCTGCCGGCTTAGCCTCTGGAAGCTGTCCCGGACTTTTTCTTGGACGTCAGGAAGTGATCTTTGGTCCTCTGCAGGAGGCAGAGGACCCCGTGTGGACGCAGATCCCTGGCTGGGCGGGAAGCTGTGCCTGCTGTCCTTTGCTCCCAAGAATTACTCACATCAACAGTGTAGGTTTACAGTGAAAAACCTCCAGTTTGGCAATCCCTCTTTAAAGGTCTATTCCCACGTCTGATTAGCTTATTGAATTTTTAACCTTAACTTTGTAGATTTGACTCCATCTCCCTTAAGCTGCATGGTTTCTCCCCCGACCCGCCAGCAGCTCTGAACTCTCCCTGTGAGCGCTGTGCTGTCTTCTCAGCTCACAGAGGAGCACACCAACCAGAGGTGAAGCCTCGTGATGCTGACAGAACCCCATTCTTTGCAAAAAGACGTTTCTATGTGTCTGCGTGGATGGGAAAGTTCCGGACAGATGTTCCCTTGGAGGGGGTGCAGGGGGCAACGAGACATGTGGAAAAGGAGGGGGGCCTGTGGAACATTTGGGGGGATCCAGTGTGTTTACTGTGGGCGTGTGAGGTTCCTGTAAAAAGGCAGCCCCTCCCTCCAACAAAACTCTAACCCCTCATAGGCCGTTGTGAAGGTCAAATGCGATCATTCGACTCAATCGAATACAAGTTATTCAGCTCTGCCCTGTGAAAACTGAGTGCAAAAGATTTATTTCAGCCAGCGCGGCGGATTAACCCCACGTTTATAAGAACCAGCTCCCACCGGTAAGCCAGGGCCCTGTAGGTACCGGGGCGGCCAACCTTTCAGCGTCTCGGGGCCCAAGTGGAAGGAGAAGGGGTGTCTTGGGCCTCACAGGATATACATTGCAACACGTAATCACAAAATAATCCCATAATGTTTTCAGTACATTTACGACTTTGTGCTGGGCCGCATTCATAGCCATCCTGGGCCGCATGCGGCCCCTGGGCCGCGGGTGGGACACCCAGAGAACATCAGGGTCCGCTGCCAAGGAGCAGTCGTTCGTTTATGCAGTGCCAGATTTTAACAGTAGAGTTACAATGCACAACCTTAAAAAGCACACACATAAGGTGTGAGAATCATCTTAAGACTTGGGTAGATTTGTGACGTGTCAGAAGATACATGGTAGGAGATGGGGCGGGGGCAGGGGGGTGAGGGAGAGCATGCTATCACTTGGCCATTTTTGTTTTTTATTTAAAGTTTTTCTTTTTTTTAAGTTTATTTTTAAAATTTTATTTATTTATTTTTAGAGAGGGGGAAGGGAGGGAGAAGGAGACAGAGAGAAATATCAGTATGTGGTTGACTCTCGAGTGGCCCCCACTGGGGACCTGGCCTGCAACCCAGGCATGTGTCCTGACTGGGAATCGAACCGGCGACCCTTTGCTTCACAGGCCCATGCTCAACCCACTGAGCTACACCAGCCAGGCCACTTGGCCATGTTTAAACAGCACGAGCACAAGCGTCCTTTCTCTGGGATGCCACTGTGCCCTTTAATTCTTGGACTCGCCCTTACTGTGACTTCTCAGCTTGCAGAGGTGTCAGGAGATCAGAGGCAGCGCCTGCGGGTGCCTTGATCCCTGTTCAGGGCACTGGTGTTATTAGGCAAGTCCTTTTAGCTAATATTTCTACTGTCCCCAGCTCTACGTGAGCGTCTTCCTGGGCTACGGGAACGGGCGTCCTAAAGATCCGGGGAGGCCTGGGCCGGTGCGCACTTCGACACCGCCTCCCAGCGCGCCGAGAATCAGTGATCGATGCAGTTGGACCTGGCCCTCTGGTGACCGTCCCTAGAAGGTGGAAGAGGATGGGCTCCTTAGAGCCCCAGGGGCGTCACGCTGGCCCTTAGGGCTTTCACACCTCTGTCCCTCCTCCCCCTGTCCCGCAGGAAGCAGCATGGCCTGTGGTCCCATGCAGTGTGTTGCGGAGGAGGAGCTCCGTCTCCCCTGGTGAGGTTAACGCTCTTCGCCTGGGCGTGGCCTGGGCGTACCTGGGCTCGGCTCCCAGCTCCGGCACTTAGCGCTGGCGGGACCTTGGGCGGTACACGCAGCCTTTCTGTGCCTTCGTTTCCCCTTGGAAGGGGTTGTTGGGTGACTAGGACCAGCGACCAGACGTTGGGAGAGAGGATGAAGAGGGTGCAGAAGCTGGAAGGGAAACCATGTGCTTCTTCCTGTCTCTCCTTCTGGAGTCATGTTTAGTTTTGGGTCGCAAGATAGTTCTGCCTGAACTGTTTTAGAGGTTCCTGACCCGAGGGCCTGGGGGCCTCCAAGGGACTCTGGGAAAGCTGGTGGGGTCAGCGTGGCACCTGGGGGGGGAGGGCCTCTCGGGGCATGGGCAGGACCCCCTGCTGCAAGGGCTAGGGCATGAGGCGCCAGCAGGGGACCTTGGCTTCAAACCAGGCTCTGCCATTTACTAGCTCTCCACCTGCCGCCTTGGGTCTCGGTTTCCAAACCTGGAAAGCAGGGATGACTTCCGCCAAGTTGCCGGAGGACTAGAGAGAGTGTGCGCACCTGGCATTTGTCACAGAGCTGTGGTTCCCTGAGAACTCGGAGAGAAGGTGGGGCTCAGCTTAGGGGAGGGGCCTGGGCCCCTGAGGCATCCCCTGGGTGCACCTGGGCCCTGCAGCTCTGGGGTTGGGGGGAAGCCCTGGCACGGGCCTGGGCCCCCGCAGCTGGGTCCTGCCGTGGTGTGCTGGCCCTCTGGTGCGTCAGTCCCTGTGGTCCAGGGAAGAGGCTTTTGGAAGTCACCTCCAGTGAGGTAGTGAGCAGGGGCCTGGGGACGGGGTTTGAGAAGGCAGGGTGCTTGTGCCACTCTGGTGCCCTCGGGACACACTGCCTGGCCTGTTCCTGCCAAGCAGAGCTTTTAGGGGAAAGCGGGGCTCCCCAGCCCCCACACAGGTCCACTCGGCTGGGGGAGGGGAAGCAGAAGTTGGAGCTTCCGCCTCTCCCTGGCGCGCACTCAGCACGCTGGGCTCTTGGGCCCTGGCCTCCCAGGTTCAGGCCAGGGGAAGTTCAGCAGCCTCAGAGAGTCAGGCTGATGCCTGGGGCTGTCCCCTTGTTTACACCTTACCTGCAGCCCAGGGAGGCAACGAGCTGTGGGTGGCTCTGGGTGGCTGGTGAGGAGGAGGGGTCTTCTAATTCAAGTGCATTCCTCCTGCAGAATCGTGCTGTTTATGCAGCACAAGTTCACAGTTTTCTCTCCACCCTGGTATTTTCCACTTTAATGCAAATAAATATGTGTATGAACTTCGGACACTTTTGGCCTTCCCAACTCCAGGCTTTGGGTTTAATTGCACACCTATTCCCAATTTGGGGTGAGCCTGGCATCTGTAGGTGTGTGGTCTTAAGCCAGTCTATTCCTTGTCTTGGTTGGAAATGACCTGTTCTGGATCCCGAGAGGTGACCTGACCTGGGGCCACTCAGCTGGGCACCCTGCACCCTGCTGCTGTCTAGAAGTCACTGCGCCGCGCTCCACCCACCCCCACGTCCCAGGCGATTTTGGTTCTACTGGCCTCCCCGTTGCCTCAGCCCCGCTCCTCCGGGAGTCTCGGCACCAGTCATGCTCTCCAGTTGTTCTTGTTCGGAGCCATGACATAATTAATCAGAGCCCCCCTCCCTGCCGGCTCTGGACCACAGCTCTGCCCTCTGGCTCCAGGCCTGAGTCCTGCCTCCTGGACCCTTGGTACTGTGACTTCTGTGGCTTGTTGGGACCTGCCCCAGCCATCCCAGGGGTCAAATGTGGGTTCAACTCCAGGCAGGCAAAGCTGAGCGGACATCCAGATGGAGGTGGGGCTGCCTCTCGCCGTCCCCCTCCAGGCCCGGAGCTGTCAGTCAGCCCCTCCTCCTCGCCCAGCACCGTCTCCTGCTCTGCCTGGCAGCCGAGGGCCAGGCTCCTGCTGCTGGTCCAGGCTGTGCCGAAGAAGGGCGTGGCAGCAGGTGTCTCGGAGAAGCTTCTAGAGGTGTGTGTGCAGGTCACGTGGGTGTTGCTGTGGGTGCTGCCTGTGGGGGACGGAGTTCCGTGCCCGGTAGCCGGGAGCCTAGCCCTGACCTGGCACCCTGGCAGGTGGTGACCTCTCCTTCTGTGTCTGAGTAGGGGCTTCTCCAGCATCAGGATCTGTAACTGTCACCCGGCCACATCCCTCCCTGTCAGGTGACTTACAGCGAACTTGGAAGTGGAAAGTTCAGACATTTCTGAGTGGCCTGAATAGCAGCTATAAAAAGGGGCCCTAAAACCAAATGGAAAAGACCCCAGAAAACCCAAATTTTCACAGATCCCTAAACACAGCCGCACTTCTCCTTCCTCGGGAAAGTGATGTTTCAAGCTCACCGTAGCGAGCTGTGGCCATGGTGGGAGCTGTGGCAACAGCGAGAGGGACGTTCTGGTCCCCAGTGGACCAGGGAAGTTGCCGCCTGTATTCGTGGGGCTCTTGGGAGACACAGAGCCAGGGTCCAATGGGAAGTGGGTATGTGGATGTAGAAAGAGAGAGAGAGAGAGAGGGGGAGGAGAGAGAGGGGGAGGGAGTGGCAGGGAGAGAGAGAGAGAGAGGGAGGAGAGAGAGAGAGAGGGAGAGAGACTGGTTTATTCTTAGGGATGGGCTCCTGAGATCGAGCATGTGGAGGCGCATAGACACTCTGTCCTGGTGAGCGAGTCGCCCCATCCTGCAGATGAGAACACAGAGGCCCAGAAAGGTGAGCAACGTCTGTCAAGGCTACGCAACCAACACGAGATGAGCAGGGCCTGAGCACAGGTGGCTGGGGTTCAGAGCTTGTGCTCTTTACCCCCATTCCGACCTGGGCATCCAAGAGCAGCGCATGTCGGCCGAGAACCTGCCGGGTGCCAGCACCTTCCCCCAGTCCTGCAGCCAGTCTGCCAGGGAGCAGGATTATCCACCTCATTTCCCATGGAGGCCAGGGAAGTCGCCAGCTGCAGCCGGGGTGAGTGGCACAGCCAGGGCTGCCGGCGTCTCCCCAACCCTGAGGTTCGCACCCCTCGCACCTTGCTGCACCCCCTCTCCGTGACCAGCAGGATCTCACGGCTCTCCTGGGGCCGCGCCCAACGCCCAGGGCACAGGGGCGCCCGGAGTTGCCCTTCAAGGCTGCCGGTGTGAGGAGCCCGCGGCTCTGCGGGCCCTGCAGAAAGGGGAGAGCCCGGGCCAGGGTGGAGAAGGTGCAGGGCAGGGTGTGGAGCGAAAGCAGAATGCAGGTGCCGGAAGACCCCCAGCGCCCGCAGCCGCAGAAAGCGGCCTGAGCTCATCCCCTGGTCGCACAAGTGGCGAGGGGCTGGGGTGGTTCCGGGGGAGGAAGGAAGCGAAAGGCTTCCTCTGAAGAGGTCTTCGGCAATGACAGGGACTTAAGCACAAGGGGCGACAGGTACGGGTGATGCCCGGTCGCAGGAGTAGGGTGGCACAAGCCTGGAGGCCCGGTGGCTACCTGGAGAGGCAAGTTGTCCCGGAGGAGGCCGGAGGCCGGGAAGGCAAACTTGAAAGAGGGGCCCCAGTGGCCAGGGTCGGGCGGGGCCAGGTGAGGCCCAGGCAGCGCTCGGGGCCAAGGGGCACAGGGGTGGTGGGCGGAGCCTCCCTGAGCCCCGCACCCAGCCTTCCAGTGGGTCGCAGTGTGTGCTGGGCCTACGGGGACTCCTACCTGTGCTGGAGGGACCGTGAACAAGCAGCTTTTTTCTGACTCAAGGGGAAGAGCTGCGGCAGGTGGTCTCGGAGTGTGTGTGCCTCTTTGCCTGTGACGTCCAGAAGGGGAATTCAGCGAAGGGACTCCAGCCCGGAGCCCGGAGCCCCACTTCCTCAGTCCAGGCTCCCCACAGGTGCCTGTGCAGCCTGGGGTTCCGCGGTCTGCTCACCCCTCCCCTTCTCCCTGGCCCTGGCCGAGGCCCTTCTGTGCCCTTGGTGCCTGCGCCTGCGTGTGTCCCTGTCCCCACCCCTATCACCTTGCACCGCCAAGTCTGTTCCCTGGTCACATGAGAGCTGCTGCTTCAGTTTTACGATGTCACATCGTGAGGGATTCCATCAAATTTACGGAATGAGTCGCGCCAACCGCCCCCCCACCCAGCCAGGCACCAGGTAGTCAGGGTGCAGGAGGGTGCACTTCCCCCCCCCCCCACACGGTGCCAGCTGAATATCTCCCTCCATCCCTGGGCGGCAGGGTGCCCATCCCTCAGGTGTCCTTCCTGTGTCCCTCGTTCCCATCCGGGTGCCCAGAATGGCCTCCGAGGCAAGGAGGAGCCGGAGCTGCTCTCGAAGGCTCTTTCCCAGACTGGCTGTTCTGTGGGAAGCCTGGCCACCGGCTGCCTGAGCCCTGCGGCAGCCCTGGCGCCCTTCTCTGGGTTCCTGGCCTGGGGCACCTGCTCCCTGCCCTGGGCAGGGCCTGAGTCCCTGCTGGATCTGGGATGGGGGGCCAGGCTTCCTTCCTGCATCTCAGGGCTGTGGACATGGCTTCTTTGATTTCTTTAACTTTCCTGGGAAATTGGCTGGGACAGGAGGAGGAGGATCCAGTTCTGAGAACATGGGGGCCACCCACTCAGTGCCCAGACCTCGGCACCGACCGATGACCGAGCTCTGGTGGCTGTGCAGTCGCCTCCAGGAAGGCAGCTCCACCAGGGAGCCCACCGGGCTCAGCCCCCCGGGCAGCGTGGCCTTCCAGCGCTCTGTGGGTCGCTCACTGGCTCACGTGTGTCCTGAGATCCCAGGGCCCTGCCGCGAGGTGGCCTCCACGGAGGCCGTGAGGGGGCTTCCTGAGTCACTCTGGGTGTGGGGCCTGTGTTCGCTGCCAGAGTCCCCTCCCTGCGGTGCCCCGGCAGGCCGACTGTCGGACCACCCTCACCCCTGTCCGGCCACCAAGCCTTCTCTGCGCGGCCTCTCTGGCCAAGCCCTGCTGAGCAGCGAAGGACGCGGAGGTTAGGAGTGGGAGGAAGCCGGCGGCCCTGGCGCCTCTGGGCCGTGGATCCCTGGGCTCCGGGACCTTGCTCAGGCAGGATGCCCATCAGCGGGCTCACGCGGTGTCCGAAAAAGCAGGGGCTCTGTGTCCCCCTTTCTGGAGGTGGCAGAAACCCCTCCTTCCTTCCCTCTGCAGTGCCCCTGGCCTGGGGGTCATCCACGCTTCCCACTAGGGGAGTCCTCATCCTGGAGGGGAGGTCTCTAAGGCCTGGGACTGGAAGGCATCTGGGGTTCCCCCCGAGTGCACGATGTCGGAGCCCCTTGTGAAGACGCTGTGCCCTGTGGGAGGGTCCGCAAAGGGGCAGGATGGGCGTCCAGGCCCTATCAGACCCACCAGCCAGGTGCTGGGCCCTTGTTCCCGCACCCCATGCCTTGGCGCTGTCTGCTCACAAGGCTGCATGGTCCTCAAGGGCAGGGTCTGTGTTTCCCACGGGGTGGGCCGCACCTGGCAGTGTGCCACGTGTACTGGGCATTCTGAATGCGTGTCCCCCCTGCCTGTCTGCTGTGCCATCCCTCTCGCAGCTTGGGCTCTGGGGATGGGGCTGCTCTCATCCCGCCTGCCTGCTTTAGGAAAGCAGTCCGCCCAGCTCCTCCCGCTGCCTGTGAGGTGGGGGTTCCCCTTCCAGTGAGGGTCTCCTGCAGCCTCTTCCCCGTCCTCCTGGCTTTCAGCTCAGGAAGCTGCATCCCCTGCCCCCCTCCCTGCAGCCTCCTCTCCCCTTTCACAGCTCTTAGGAAGCCACCTCTGCCCTGCCCCGAGGAGAAGGCCTTGCCCCCCTTCGCCCCCCCAGTGACCCCAGGGCAGCTTCGTTCCTCCTGCCTCAGCAGCTCTTCCCACCTCTGATGGGGTCAGCAAATCCCTTGCTTGTTGGGCCCTGGGCCCCAGGCCACATGATCTGGAGACACTCTCGTCACAGTTACCAAGTCTCTGTCCTGCCCTGTTGCAACCTGCCCCCTTGTCCTCTAGCGCAAGGCCTTCAGGCTTCGGGTTGCCCCCGAGTTACCTGAAGGGCAGGAGGGGGGTGGGAGGCTCTCCTTGGGGTCAGCGTGGGGTCACTTCCTTCCACGGAGCTTTGTGAGGAGTTTCCGATTTTCACGTGGTCACAGCACAGAGCAGACGGTCACTGTTTTTGCACACCACTGCGTCCCACCCTGCCCAAACGTTCGCCGGTGCCTCCGGGGCGAGAGCTGGGCCGGCCTCGCTGCTGCTGGTGCCGGGGCCTGTAGGCCTGACGTGGGCAAAACCACACGCTTGCCCTTTCCCCTGCCTCTCCTGCGTCCCTCAAGACTGAGACATTTAAAGTCACAACTTTTTTTTTAAGTCTGCTTTGTTGAGAAATTGCAGTTTTGCTTTCCCAGCGGGGAGGGTCAGGTCAGGAGTTCAGCCGTTCATCATGCCTGTACTGAATAAGCAAAATTTCTTGAGCACCTACTATGTGCCGGGCACTGTGCTAGGTGGGCCATGGGGATGCGCCGCAGTGAAGAAGACAGACGCAGCCACCCTCAGGGGATAGCCGGCCAGTGGACTTGAACCCTACTTCTGCCCTTTGCCCCATGACCTGGGCCAGCTATTTGACACTTTGAGCTTCAGTGCTTTTATCTGTCAGACGGAGATGGGAATTCCTGCCTCACCGAGTCGGCCTGGCATACAGTAGGTGCTCAATAAGCAGCAGCTATTATTGTTACTTTCCAGGCTATGTACTGCCCTTTTTTTCCTCGCAGGGGGGTGGCCTGGGAAGCTGCTCAGGTGCTGGCTCCTGACTCAGGTGGCTGCTGTGTCCGAGCCCTGGGCACGACCCCGCAGAGCCGGCCGGCCGGCTGCGGGCTGGGCACGGCTTTGTCGGACCCCGAGTCGGAGCTGTGGCTGTGTCCCCTTCGCATTTGTGTTCCTCTGTATGCTCTGTCATGAGGCCACCGGCCAGGGTAGTTAATGACCTTGAGAGATGGTCCCCGCCCTGCTGTTTCCCCCTCTTGGGCAGGCCCTCGCTGCCACCCCGCTGCCGCCTCTGTAGCAGCAGGGCTCGGCATTATTCCTGTTGCACAGCAAGGCATGGTTTTGTTGCACAAAAAGTAGGGAAATATAGTTGCTAGCTTGAGTTGAGTAATCGCTTTCCGGAGGCTGCGAGCGTAACCTGTAATTAATATTTCATTGGCAACCAGGGTGGGTGACTTGAATAGGGCCTAAAAGTATCGCCATCCCTGCGCATGGGGTGATCATGAACCAGGAGATACAGAGCTGGTGCATGCGATGCAATGGTTTGCAAGTATTTCTGAAATTAAAGCTGTTTAATCCATTATTAACCTGTAATAAAGCCGGGGGGAGGCTTTAGATCTGCAGCTCTTTATTGAGTGGGACGTAGGTGCGAATTCCAGGCATAACTCCTTTCGGCCCCTCCACTGGGGGAGCCAGGTCATTTGCCCACGGAATGAATTTGGGGCACAGGATCTGGGGTGGGGACCACTGATTCCCTGATCAGAGTCAGACTCCGAGGTCATGTCCGGCAGGCGCTGTGCCGCCGGACTCCCTCAGGTCCCTGGGTTGAAGGATGCAGTGGGAAGCTCCGCCATCTCTGGTGTCTCCTGGAGCCCAGTGAGACGTTTGCGTGCCTCCTGGGGGAGGGCCAAAGGCTGCACCCTGGGTGCCTGGGGCCAGGAGAGGCCCAGGCCCTTGGGGCAGGAGGGAGAAAGCGAGGGCCTGGCTGCAGGACAGGTTGGGAGGGGGTGCAGGTCAGGTGGTGGAGAAATGTGGTCACGGGCCCTTTAGGGACTCACAGTGATTCTGGGCGGCTTCCTTGCCAGCCGTGACGTGTCCTCCTGGTTGGGGACCTGGGCTGGCTCTGGGGAGGTGACGAAAGGCCGTAAGCGACGCACTGCTACCTGCCCAGCTCCTCACAGACGGGGCCCTTCTGCCCAGGCTCACAGCCTGGGACCTGTGGGAGCGCGGTGACACAGGCGCCGTCTGCATTTACTGGGCTCTTAGCTCGTCAGATTTCGCGTCGAATGCTCTCCAGACGCAGGAGGAAGGAGATGCTTCCGTGCAGAGGAGGAACCTGGGCCTTCTGGCCCGAGGCGTCGGTTCCCAAGGCCCTGCCTGTGGTGTGCGTGCGCTGGACTGGTTTTGGTGGCCTGGGTGGGGGCCGACTCCTGCGGGGCCCTTGGGGCAGTGGGGACTGGCCAGCCTTTGGTGACTGAGCAGGACAGATGTGTGAGGTCCCCCATGCGATGGGGTCACTCGCCTGCCAGTACCTCCCCTCAAATTTGTGTTCCTGGGAGCCCTCGCTCCTCCCCTACCCATGGCTGACCAGCGTGACTGAGTAAATCATTCAACTTTATAGACACCTCAGGGGTTATTTAACACCTTCCTCCTCCATCCCGGAGTTGCCGCAATCTTGGGTTTGTGTGTTTTCCTGAAAAAATAAAAAATAAAATCCAGAAAACACTGTCCAATAGTTTTATTGCCACTTATGTACATATCATCACAGCAGGGGTGACTTAAGTACTCATCTCCCCGGGGCCTCTAGACGTGCTCAGGGCGGCTCTGCACCCGAGCTAACAGCCGCGGTGTCCTCGTGCCTCCCCTCTTCCAGGAGAAGCCTGGGGTTCAGACCAGCCACCTGCCCCTGGGGGTGGGAGGTGGCGTCTGGGTGGAGGGCAGGCGGAGGCTGGAGAGGGCGGGGACGTTTTCCCTTTTCTCCGCCCTTCACGGAAGGAGGTGAGAGGCGGCATGGAGTACGGACAGAGGCCGCGGTGCGAGGCACCCCGTGTGTCTCCGGTGACCTCACGGCGTTTTGCACACGAGGACACAAATCCTGAGGGACGGGTAACACCCAGGTGCCCGCTCGTGCTCAGAGTCGGGATGTGAACCCAGGTGTCCTCGCCACGTCCGGGGGGAGAGCCAGCCTCATGGAACCAGCTGGGGCCTGGGTGCGCCCTGCCCCCGCTTTCTTCCGGGCTCCTGCCAGACCCCCAGCAGCCGGTGAAACCCCTCCTAAAGGTGTTGGAAGAGGGACTGCAGTTTGTTTACCCTTTCCTGTCCTTGTTCCCTTTTTAATGACAAAGTGATACTGGCGCACAGTAGGTTGAGTTTTTTTCTGTACCGTGTACCGTGTACCTGACTGTGTACTGTGTACCTGACCGTGTACCGTGTGTCTGCGGATGCCCACACAGAAGGCTTCTCTGTGAGGGTGTGTCCCGAGAGGCAGACCTAGTGCGCGCTGCTGCCCTGAACACTCTGTGCTGCGGGATTGCGGTTTGGCTCCTGGGACCCGTTCTCCCCACACAGCGCGAGCTGTGTACACGGTGTCATTACCTGCCGACGCAAGGGATGAATTGTCTGCTCTAAGAAACATGCGTCGTCTTCGCAGCAGCTCCACGTGGCCATGCCACAGCCCCGGGGCCCACCTAGCCCTGGCGCAGGGTCCCCGTGCGGCTCTGCCAGCAGCATCAGGCTGGGTGGCTCTGGCCCCAGCTGCCCGTGGCGTCGGAAGGCGTCCAGAGAGCTCAGCTGCCCCCGGAAGCTGCCTGCTGACGCTCAGGGGAGTCTGTGGTACACGCTGCAGCAGAGGCAGGTGCAGGGGCTGGAGGGCAGGGTGGCCCCTGCAGACCCCAGACGTGAGCTGAATCTTCCCGGAGGGCCGTGTCCCCCAAGCTGTTCCCATGATGGCAGTGATGGCTGGTCCCGTCACAGGCAGAAACTGAGGCCCAGACAGGGGAGGTGGTCTGTCTGCTGTTGCAGCAAGGCAGCGATGGGCGGGGGAGGGCCTGTGCCCTGTGCCCACTGTGGAGGTAGATAGGGGTGCAGAAGTCTCTCCCAGCCTTCCTGCGTGCCTGCGGTTTCTTCAGGGTCATGCCCCTTGCCCTTTCCCCCTCTGCTCCTTCCTGCTGCAACCCCTCAGGCGGGTCTGTACCCCCCCAGTTGGAGCTGAGGAGCTCGGGGCAACCTGCTGAAAAGCCTGGGAGGGTCCTGGTTCAGTGCGTTTTCCTTGGTACCTGGGTGTGACTGTGTGTGCGTGCACGTTATGAGCGCAGGTGGCATGTGTGTGGCGCACACACACGTATTTGTGGTATGTGGAGTGCACACACGTGTTCTGAGTGCACACTGGCCATGTGTTTGTAGCATGCATGTTGTGTGACATGCACATGTGCTTGTCGTACATGGTGTGCACACGACACACGTGCATGTCTGCTGTGTCCTTATGTGTGAGTGTGTTGTGTGCACATGTGTTACATGACTGCACATGTGTGGTTTGTGTATAGTGCACGCACATGCATGTTAATGGGAGACAAATGGTGGCTCCGCCACAGAAGTGTCTGAACTGATGCAGCAGCAGGGCCAGCGCCGCGCTGTGGGTCCCCCTTTCCTGCGGGCCGCGGGCGGAAGTGTGTCCCCGCACCGGCCCAGCCAGCAGCACCTGGGACCCGGGGTCAAGGGCAGCCTCTCTCAGAGGCTGTTTTCTGGTCGGCTGTTTGCCCTTATTAACTCAGGTAGCAATGGCCCATTCTGAATATTTGGCGACTAACTGGTTTTTCCTGTGGAGACGGCCGAAGGAGGGACGCTCTGCCCTGACCGGTCTACTTCTCTGTTTCCCGAGGGAGGCCGAGGGGAGGGCACGGAGCTGGAGAGAACCTGCCCCACGCCCGCGGTGCCCTGGTGGCTGCCGGGGTCTTTGCCACGAGTGTGCAGGCTGATAAAAATAGCCCGCCTGCCTCTGGTTTTGCTCTTGCTCTCGTGGGCCCGGCCCGCTTCCCCTGCGGGAGCTGCTGCTGGCAGCCTGCCTGGTGATGGAGGTGTCCGAGCAGAAGTTCGAGGCACCCGGGAGCTATGTCCTCTGAAGCCACCAGGGGACCAGGGACCCCGAGGGCAGGACTACCTTCCCGGTGAGCGTCTTGGGACACGCAGTCCAGGGAGCTGTGCGTTGAGTCGGAGATTGCCTCAGAGTCAGCATCTGCCCTTGAATTGCTCTTTTGCCCTTGAACTTTCTGTTACTGGGGAATAGTTGCCAATGCCACTATTGTCGGTGGGGACAGACAGGTGGGTTTGTAATTCAGGTCTGAGCAGCCTCCTGAACTGGAATCCCCCATGGGCGTGAGTCTATTTTGGGCGTGTGTACGGAGGTGGGTCACACAGATATTGCTGTACCTTCTCAGGGGCTGGGGAGCACAGAGGCTCCCACCCAGGTCTGGGCGCTGCGGCCCCACCCCAGGGGGGGCTTCCCCTGAGCCCCTGGGAGCCCACCCCCTGAGGGCACACCCATGGCAGGTCCTCGAGGCCCAGGCTTTCTGTCCAGCATTGTGCGGCCGGTGTCTCAGAAGGGCGCTCCTCGCTGGCCTCTCATTTCTGACTGGTCTGGAAGGCATCCGGCCACCTTCTCCGGGCAGCCATGTTCTGGGCCTGGTCTTGGCTGTGGCCTGCCTGCTGCCCGCACTTCCCTGTCCCCAGCCGCCACCTCGGTGGGTGGGCAGGCATGCACTTATGGACGGACTCGGCACCCAGAGGCACTTCCCCACCCCCAGCTGCGGGGCATCCCCGGGCCCTCGAGGCCCTTGACCACTCTGCACGTGCCCGTCTGTCCCTGTGACACAGCTGGGCCATCCCTGCTGATGCAGAGTTTGGCTCTGGTCATTTGCACACAGCTGTGGTTCCAGGCCAGGGCCCTGTCCTCTGCTGTCTGGGGTTTCGTCAGAGGCACAGACTGTGCTCTACCCCAGGGGGTGGCTGACCCCGGGCTGCAGGGTCAGCTCCCTGGCTGTGGTGGCCACAGTGCATGGATCAGAGGCTGGCTCCGAGGGACCCGGCAGGCTGTGTGAACTCATGGAGCCCCACTTCCCTCCTGAGGCTCTTCCTTGTTTTGGGGTGCACTGCCCGCAGACTGAGGAAGCTAGACACAGGGTTCCAAGGGATGCGAACTGGGGGCTCTGGGGGGAGTTGGTAGGGGCCACCCTCGCATGGCATGCGGCCTGGACAGGTGGCCCCAGGATCTCCCTTGATTCCCCAGGGGCCTGCGGGGCCACAGCATAGTCCATTCCTGCCCAGGCCCAGACAGCACCCCCCGGCCCGCATGCAGCATGTGGTTGGGGCCATCCTGGGCGTCGTCCGAGTCACCTGAGGGACAGGGCGGCCTTTGAGGAGGCTTCACCACAGATCTTGGGCTCTGGGGTGCAAAGTGGCTTTGGGACCTAGCCCAGCTGTCCCCACAGCCGTGGACAGGGGCTTGGCTTGTTTCCTCGTGGCCTGTCCCTCCAGCTGTCTTGGGAAATGCAAAACACCAGGTGCAGGCTGGCGGGTAGAGTTCCCGTTTACATCACCTGGGGCTTTTCTGCCCGGCTGCCCCTCCCCCGCAGCCAGAGCCTGCTGTTCCCAGGTCGCCTCCACAGGAGGAAGGTGCCGGAGCGGCGGGGCTGCTGGCTGCCGGTGGACGCACCCTCCCCAAAGGCAGAGCCATACATAGGTCCTGTCACAGGTCCGAATCCCTGTCATCACCTGGGTGGCTTTGGGAAAGTCCTGCAAGCACGGGGATGGCCATCCTTCCTTGGACACTCGGGGTAAGGTGTGAATAAATTAAGGAACGTGAAGGGCCGGGGATGGAGTCCTGGTCAGTGGCAGCTGAGAGTAAAGCTGGTAGTGGCCATTCTCTGCAGGACACCACGTCACAGCTCGGCAGAGGGCTAGCGGTCCCACGTCATGTAAAGGACACAGCGACCCTATCCTGCAGAGAGCATGATTATCCCCATTGCACTGGTGGGAAGACTGAGGCACGGAGGAGCCACACAACGTGCGTTTGCACTCAGCCAGTGGAGCTCGAGGGCCCGCGCCGTCCTCGTTCCTCGCTCTGCTCAGGATGAGGCCGCCCGTGCATGCCAGGCCCTCGGCAGCTCCTGTCCCCTGACGTCCCCGTGGGTCTGCAGGCCCTGCTGTCCCAGCTGCAGCAGGCTGGCGCCCAGGACGGCGTCATAGCTGCCCTGTTCCCAGTGGAGACCTTGGTAAACGGGGACTTTGATTTTGTCACTAGTGAGAAGAAGGCAGGGTGGCTACTAGTTCTCACGGGTGTTCTTTTTTAAAAAACAGTTTTTGAGACTTTATTTTTTAAGAGCCATTTCAGGTGCATAGCAAAACTGAGAAGAAGACCGAGGTTCCACATGTAGCTCCTATCTCCCCTATCTATGTCCCCCACCAGACTGGGACATTTGTCACAGTTGATGAGCCTACGCTGACACAGCATTGTCACCAGGAGTCCCTGTGCACAGTCGGGCTCACCCTGAGTACTGTGCCCTCTGCGGGTTGGGACAGCTGTGCACTGCCACGTGCCTGTCACTGCAGCATCACACAGAGCATGTCCACTGCCCTAAAGGTCCCTCGTATCCCTCCTGTCCACCCCTGCCTGCTGGGTGGCCCTGGTCACTGCTGAGCTTTCTACTGTCTCCGTGGTTTTGCCCTGTCCGGAGTGTCGCAGAGCAGGAGCCACAGACCATGGAGCCTTTCCAGAC